>JAULBQ010394318.1:0-16294 GCA_032355525.1 Pachydermia laevis
CTGCTCGGAGTAGCGAATCCGTTTGGCCGAGACGCCAGCCGAATTGGCCGCTTGTCCGATGTTCATTGCTTATTCTCCTACCAAGCGGATACGCCCGGTTCCTTCAAGCAACAAGCCTACACCTTCCCATGATGGGAAGGTCAAGCGTAATATCCGCTTACCGACTGAAATGTTCGGACCGTTACCAGCGTTTTTCAATCATCGCCATGTTCATGGGCGCCGTGATCGTGTTCGGCTGGAACTTCCGGTTCCACCGACGCCTCATGATCGTGTTCGATACCGGCCTCATGATCATGTGCCTCGCCACCGTCAACCTCTTCACTATCGGCTTGATCCTGCTCTTCAGACACCGAATTGTCAGAGTGATGCCCGTGACCCATCGCGGCATTCAGCATTTCCAGATATCCGGCTTCGCCGAGACCCGGTAGCTTTGTCATAAAAGCGATTACCGGCCATATTGAGCCATCGTCATGCGTTGCGCCCCAAGCCGGCATGCCTGTCATCTTGATGCCATGCTTGGTTACCCAGAATAATTCAGCCGGCGTCATCTCCGCTGCAGATTTAGCCAGATCCGGTGCGGGCGGGTTCAGGCCCTGCCCCACTGCCGCGGGACTCTTGCCGGGCGCGCCGTGGCAACCGATGCACATCGAGTCAAAGTCGTTGATACCAGCTAGTACCAGAAATTCATCGTCAAGGTCTGGCACGTCGACGGTGCCGGCTCGACGTTCTACCGAAGCATGAGATGCCGTCGAAAGAATCCAGTTCGTCAAACCGTTATGCGGTGAACTTGCGCTTATATCGTATAGCCCCGAATAGGCGAACCCCACAACGCCCAGGCTGGTAATCAACAACAACATTAAGATAGTGATTACTATTTTCATTTGGATTCTCCGCTAGATATCTGTAAGACACGCACGAGCGCGCGCTCGGATGTTTATCGGTAGCAACTTCAGGTCGCCGCCACGCGAGTGACATCGATGTCCTGCACCTCGTCCAGGTCGGTGCAATGACTCTCTATCTGCACGGTCGAAAAGTAAAATCCGAACTCCTCCACCAAACGCTTGTGCGCTTCGGCCAGGACGGCGTCACTGGAAGCACCGTCGTCGAGCCGCAAGTGTGTGGAAAATACGTTCTTACCAGAGGTGATCGTCCATGCGTGGATATGATGGATATCGGATACGCCGTCGATATTCGACAGTGACTTTCCTACTTCATTCAGTTCGATATCCTCGGGTGTACCCTCAAACAGAACGACCAGGCTATCCCGAACTATTCCCCAGGACGCGAATAGCAGGACCACACCGAAGACCATGCCGAGGATCGGGTCGATAGCGAGAAATCCGGTGAACTCGATGACGACGACAGCAATGATGATGATCAGGCTGCCGACAAACGTCTGTAGCACATGCCAATAAGCCCCTCGAACATTGAGATCGCTTTTTTGGGACGCGTATAGCGCGCGCATAGCGATTATTTCTATAACCAGGCCTCCCAACGCCGCTGCCAGCATAGGCATCGTCGCCAGTTCGATTGGCTGGCGCAATCTCATATAACCCATCCACAGAACAATCAGCGCCATCAGGAACAGGAATGCGCCGTTCAGCAGCGCACCCACTATCTCAGCCCGCCCATATCCGAAACTACGCTCGGGAGTTGCTTTTCGACGCGCAATTTTTGCCGCCACCATGGCAAGCACGACGCCCCCCACGGCAGAGAACGTGTGAAAGGCATCGGAAATTACCGAGACTGAGCCGGTGTAAAGTCCGATGCCCATTTCAATGATGAAATAAATGCCTGTCAGCCATGCGGTCAGGCTCAGACCAGCGCCTTGTCCCTGCGGAATATGACTGCCGTGCTGCATTGATAGGGTCATTGGCTGAGTCCTTTGCCAATGCCGCCCCGCCCTTGCTCCGAACTTTGCTCGACTAAAGCGCCACGCCAAATCAAAAACAACGCAGGAATTACGATCAGCGTGAGGATCGTCGCACTGACCATGCCACCGACCATGGGTGCAGCGATACGGCGCATCACTTCAGAGCCTGTGCCACCGCCCAGCATAATCGGCAGCAGACCGGCGATGATGGCGGCCACCGTCATCATGATGGGGCGGACACGCAGCAACGCGCCGTCGATAACCGCCTGACGCACATCTTCCATATTGAGGGCACGACCCTCTGCTTCGGCCGTATTCATGTGCTGACGAATCGCCAGATTCAGGTAGACCAGCATGACCACTCCGATCTCGACGGAAACCCCGGCTAACGCAATAAAGCCTACCCCGACTGCAACTGACAGGTCATAGCCCAACAGATAGAGCAGCCAGACGCCGCCAATCAATGCCATTGGCAAGGTACCCAGGATAATGGCCACTTCAGCAAACCGTCGAAAACTGAGATACAAAAGCAAAACGATGATTGCAAGCGTTAGCGGACCGACCACGGAGAGACGCTCCTTCGCTCGCACCATGTATTCATATTGTCCGGACCAGACCAGTGAATAACCTGCCGGTAAATTCAGCTGATCTGCAACGACTTGCTGAGCCTCTGCAACATAGGAGCCTAGGTCGCGGCCGCTAATGTCAACGTAGGTCCAGCCATTCAAGCGGGCATTTTCACTTTTGATGACCGGTGGACCATCGACGACCGTAACGTTAGCCACATCGGCAAGGGCGATGCGCGCACCCTGGGGTGTCACTATCGGCAATAAGCGAAGCTGCTCCAACGAGTCCCGGACTCGCTGCGGGTATCGCAAGTTAACCGGGTAACGTTCCAGCCCCTCCACGGTTTGCGTGACATTTATGCCGCCGATTGCGGTACGAACAACGTCCTGCACATCGTCGATATTAAGACCGAATCGCGATGCCCGGGCACGATCGATATCGATATCGACGTATCGTCCGCCAGCGACACGTTCCGAATAAACCGAAGCCGTGCCTGGTACGGGTTCCAGAATTCGCTCGAGATCTTTGCCAATGCTTTGAATAACGGCTAGATCCGGGCCGGCAACCTTGATACCCACCGGCGTCTTGATGCCGGTGGCCAGCATATCGATGCGGGTCTTGATTGGCATCACCCATGCGTTCGTCAGGCCTGGCAACCTGACGATTCGATCAAGTTCCGCGCGCAATCCTTCGGCGGTCATACCCTCGCGCCACTGATCACGTGGTTTAAATTGAATTACCGTTTCGATCATGGTCAGAGGCGCCGGGTCGGTCGCGGTTTCCGCGCGGCCTATTTTGCCGAATACGCGCTTAACCTCCGGCACTGTTCGAATCAACTTGTCGGTTTGCTGCAGAATCTCCCGCGCTTTGTCGATTGAAATTCCGGGATACGTTGTTGGCATATACATGAGATCGCCTTCATCGAGCGGAGGCATGAACTCCGAGCCAAGTTGCGTTACCGGCCACAATCCGACAATCAAAATAGCGGCCGCCCCAACCAACGTTCCTTTCGGATAGCGAATAACCCAGTGTATGACCGGCTTATACACGGCGATCAGCATTCTATTGATCGGATTCTTGTTTTCGGGCGTCACCTTGCCGCGGATAAAGTAGCCCATCAATACTGGCACCAGCGTGATCGACAAACCGGCCGATGCGGCCATCGCGTAGGTCTTGGTAAAAGCCAACGGAGCAAAAAGTCGACCTTCCTGCGCTTCGAGCGTGAACACTGGCAAAAAACTAAGCGTAATGATCACCAGGGAGAAGAACAGCGGCGGCCCAACTTCGCTGGCGGCGTCGCCGATAATCCGCCAGCGATTCTCGTCTGTCAGGGGTTCATGTTCGATGTGCTTATGCACGTTTTCGATCATGACAATTGCCGCATCAACCATTGCACCAATGGCGATGGCGATACCGCCGAGCGACATGATGTTCGCGTTAATCCCTTGCTGGTGCATGATAATGAAAGCCACCAGGATGCCGACTGGCAAGCTTAGAATAATCACCGCTGAGGATCGCAGGTGAAACAAAAATACCGCACATACCAAAGCCACAACCAGAAATTCTTCCAGCAATTTTCCTTGCAAAGTTTCCACTGCACGGTCTATGAGACCGGAGCGATCGTACGTCGTTATAATTTCGACACCGTCTGGCAGGCTTTTTTGAAGCTCCGCCAACCGATCTTTGACGCCCCTGATGGTTGCCAGCGCATTTTCACCCCAGCGCATAACGATAACCGCCCCCACCACCTCACCTTCTCCATCGAGTTCGGCAATTCCGCGTCGCATTTGCGGCCCCAATCGCAGCGTCGCCACATCTGCAAGCAAAATGGGTGTGCCATCCGTGTTGACGCCTAAGGGGATCGCGGCCAGGTCTTCCATCGATTGCAGATAGCCCGATGCACGCACCATGTATTCGGCCTCACCCATCTCGATTACGGAACCGCCGGTTTCCTGGTTGCCTCTCTGAATTTCTCGCTTGATGTGACCAATTGTCAGGTCGAACGCACGCAACTTGTCCGGATCCAGAACCACTTGGTATTGCTTGACCATGCCACCGATGGTGGCGACTTCCGCGACGCCGGGAACCGTTTGTAATTCGAATTTCAGGAACCAGTCCTGGATGCTGCGCAATTCAGACAAATCATGCTGCCCGGTTCGATCGACCAGCGCATATTCGTAAACCCAGCCAACGCCAGTAGCATCGGGACCCAACGCCGGTTTGGCGCTCGCCGGTAACTGACCCGCTACCTGGCTCAGGTATTCCAGCACCCTGGAACGAGCCCAATACAGGTCTGTCCCATCCTCGAAGATGATGTAAACGAACGAATCACCGAAAAAAGAATAGCCGCGAACCGTGACCGCTTTCGGTACCGCCAGCATTGCCGTGGTCAACGGATAGGTCACCTGATCTTCGACCACCTGCGGTGCTTGCCCCGGAAACGACGTCTTGATGATGACCTGAACATCCGACAGGTCCGGCAAAGCATCGACCGGTGTTTGGCTAATCGAATACGCACCCCAGGCAACCAGAAAACCGGTCATGAGCAAAACCAGAAACCGGTTGTGGATCGACCAGTAAATAACTTTGGCGATCATTGCCCCGACCCCGGCTCGTGCGGAGCTGCATCGTGCTGTGGAATTTCATTCGGCCTGACTTCCGTGATGACATAGATGCCGCCAACCTGTTCTTCAATAGTGACATTAATGGCCTGCCCTTCTTCCAGGTCCATTAGCAGATGCTCGTTTTCCACGGCGAATCCCATGGCCATAGCCGGCCATGACCACTCCGGAATCGGATCATGTTGCAAGACAATTTTTTGCTTAACCTTATCCAATCCAAGAACAGTTGCGGCAACGGTGACGATTGAAACCGGTTTTTCTCCGGCTCGTTCGTCCATGCGGGCCAAAGCAGACTCCAGGTTTGACTCGGAGTCGATAAGAAACTGCCCGGAAGTGACAACAAAATCAGTTGAACCCAGACCCGAGAGAATCTCGACCCGGTTTCCGGACTCAATGCCGATCTGCACTGGCTGTGCACGAAACTTCCCATCGCCCAGCGCCAGTACAACGCGGTCCGTGATACCGCCGCGAATCAACGCCTCGCGTGGTACGTGCACGACCGCGGACGATTCGTCACCATGAATCGTCACTCGCGCAAACATGTTTGGCTTGAACACGTTGTACTTATTATCGAAACGCAGGCGAACCTTGAGTGTCCGGGTTTTTAGATCGAGCTCGGGATAGACGTAGTCAACTGTGCCCTGCAGGCGCTTTCCAGGCAGGTAGTCCAGTACCACTTCGGCGCGCTGTCCCGGATGAATCCAGTCGGCCTGACGTTCAAAAACCTCCGCCAACACCCACACGCGATCAAGGTTTGCAATCGACATGACTTCCGAGGATGGCGTTATGAATTCACCTTCGCGTACGGTGAGCTCTGCAACAATTCCGTCTTTTTGCGCAGAGACTGACAACCTCTGACTTACTTTTCGACTGCGTTTCAATCGATCGATTTCGCTCGCCGATACTCCAAGCGCGACCAGCCGCTCACCAGATGCTTTAAGCAACATCGTGTTACCGCTTCTTAGCGCAGTTAGGTATTCCTCCTCGGCATTCACGAGGGTTGGTGAGTACAGCTCAAACAGGGTCTGGCCCCTGGTAACCGGATCTCCGGTCGCCGTGACCTCCAGGCTTTCAATCCAGCCGTCCACTCGCGTACGAACGTGTTGCAGGGTGTCCTCGTCATAGCCCACATACCCAACCGTATCAATGCGCCGGGATAGCACGCCGTACTGCACCTGTGCGGTACGCACGCCGAGATTGTTGACCACTCGCGGGCTAATGCTTACGACACTTTCGTCGTCGTTGCTGCCATTTTCACTTGCATACACCGGCACCAGGTCCATTCCCATCGGTGATTTGCCAGGCTCGTCGCGCCGATAATTCGGGTCCATCGGTGCTTTCCAGTACAAAATCTCGGGCTCAGACGAGCCGCCGTCAGAAGAGTCGGCCGGGCCTGGTGCTGACGACCAGCGGCTGACACCAAAACCAATGGCGATACCGGCCATCAGCACAATGATGAGCGTCTTTGTATTTTTCATCGAGAAATTCCTCCGAGGTTTGCGAGCACCGCAAAACTTTGATCTCGCTCAACCTCCAGTCGAATGTAATCAAGGCGTGTGTCGAGATCATCGACATAGGCACGCATGACGTCGGCGAAATCACCGGCATCGCTTTGATACGCCGCCAGTGCAGCAGTGGCGTTGTCCACAGATACGGACAGAATGAGTCGCTCGTACAAATCGAGCCTCTTACCGAGGTCTTGCCAGCGCACATATTCTGCTTGCAGCTGGCTGGCAAGTCGTCGCCGGACTTGTTCGCGAGACTGGTCTGCTGCCCGTTTTTCGCTCAGTGCGGCACCGAGCGATCGATCCCGCCGCTCGTTGCCGAAGAATGGCAGATCGAATGTCACCGCCAAACTGATGAAGTCCGAGCGTGGATCGCCATTCGACAGTTCGCCACTGCGGTATCCGTAGCCAAGGTCAATCGCCCAGTCTGACTTGTATTCCTGCCTGGCCAGTTCAATGCCCGCCACGCTTGTTCCAATGCTGGCATCAGCCGCCATCAGAACAGGATGTGTTTGCAGGTTTTCCTTCAACACCTCCAGCGGTGGAATCGCATTCCACTTCGGCAATTTCGCCGCGACCGGCCGATTGGAATCGAGTCCCACCCACTGCGACAACGCAGCACGAGAACGCGAATGCTGCTTGCGCATGTCGATGATGCGGTCATCCAGACGACCGAGTTCCAGCTCGGCCCGCAACACGTCCTGCTGGCTTTTGCGGCCGACCGCGTAAAGTGAGCGTGTAATAGTCACCAGGTCGTCAAAAAATGGCCGCGAATCCGCAGCGATCTGATGCGCTTCGCGCCAGTAATGCGTTTCCAGCCACGTTCTGCGTACCGACGTCAACACGTCCCGGCCACGGCCATCCGCTTTGTGCGTCATTTGGGTCGCGAGGGAACGATATTTTTGCGTCGTCAACTCTCGCGTATCCCCGCCAGGAATTACCTGCCGAATGCCCAACTGGGCCTGGGTCATACCCTCGGTCGTAAAGCCACCGGATTGAATGGGATAATTCGCCAACCCGATTCGCATCTTCGGATCAGGTAACTGTCCGCCCGCGACCGACTTTTCCCGGAGTCCTTCTGCACGGGACAGGAAGGAGTTTTGGCCAGGCTCATCGTAGAGTGCCAGCTCTTCGGCCTCTTGCAACGTTAGAGGACGCGGCTCCTGCGCAATTGCTGGGTGGGCAATCAGGAGTACTGTGGCGAAAACAACAAGAAACGATACCTTTCGTGCAAGGTAGCCGTCATTGCGCACAGCTGTAATGGGTTTGGGCATCCGCCCGCGGAAAATCAACATTGAAAAATCCCCTTCGTAGGAAACCGAAAAATGAACGGTTCGGAACGAGGAAATTTCTAAATCAGATATACGCCATAGAGAACGGTAAGCGACAGCGGGTCGCCGGGCAAACACAAGGTGTCAAGCGTGACGGAAAGTGCGGACGATCTGTTTCCAATCCGAAAGATGGTAGCGGAAGCCAAAATACCGACCGGTATATCGGCTGCTGCGTTTTCGATTTTGGCTTTGGCCGTGCGGCCATCGTAATTGAAGTCATCCAGAAAGGCGCACTGTGATGCATTCGTCTCGCACGGCGAAAAATCGTCCTCCGAAGGATCTGCCTCGTGCGCACTATGCGAAGAGACCTCACCGGAAATTGCTGGCGGACAATGAATACAGCCATGATCGCTGTCAGCGCCAAAAGCCATGGCGCAGGGCTGCAGGATCACGTTTAGCCACACCACAACAAACAACCCAAGGACGCTTCTCCCCCATGGGCCTCGTTGCTGTCGCATTTTAGCTAATACATTCAAAGATTTATGTCGCTGAAACAAATACACCGGAAATATCGTTGATGATTACTACACTAATGCATCTGATCGCATTTGCAAAGTACACAAGTCAAGGGATTTCACGTTGTATCACAAACAGGTCGCTTAACCGGCCTCTTCGATGGAATCTCCGCCCCAACGCCAAAGGTACTGATATTTGTTGAGAACTGCACTGCCTTCGGGAGGCAGGGGCCGGAAGTTCAATACTTCTCACCCCGACCAGCATTGCCCATATTTGTCCGATACTTAGAGACAACCGCAATTCCTTTCGGCATTGCCAAATGAGTACCTGCACAAATTTGCGACATTCGTTTACGAAGTTAGGAAAATTGGATAGCGAGTTTTAGAAAGGGGAAGCCCGGGCACTGGCAGGTTCAGGTTCAGGTTCAGGAATAGGGCTGCCCCACGCAAACGACATCATGTTGGTCATATCACGGAATCAGCCTGCGTATGTTATCGACAACGGAATATTTGTCAGGGCACAACTGCCAACGACAGTTCTGCACTGCGATCTGCGAATGACAACGTCTCCGTCCATTCCTCGTTAACGGGCAACACAATGGTAGCGACCACGACGGATCCGGACGCCGGTATCGTTAGCGGGGCTACCACCTCGCCGCCCCCAACGCTCAAGATTTGCCAGTTCACCTCGGGATCGCTTTGTTGCAACGTCGCGCTCACATCGATTGGCGAGCCGCTGCCATTCGATAATCGCAAATAATTTGCGCCGTAGGTCATCGCGCTTAACGTTTGGTTCACCGGTAAGGTCGATACATCAATGTCAGTGAATGCAACCGAATACGGCCACTCGGCACCTTTGGAGAAGTGTGCTCCGTCGTCAAATTGACCGACGAACCATCTCCATTGCGTAAACTCGACGACGGTCTCATCGAGCATTACGCCGCGCTCGGCTAATAAAACCGTACGCAGAGCATCGATGTAGTCTGGTCGGTTTCTCCTCGGCGCGCTACGCGCCGCACGCCAAATTCTCGCATAGAACGCGGGGTCGTTAGCGAAGTGCCGCTCGCTCAGGAAGTGCAAGTACATCGCCACCCCGTACATATACCAGGTAGCAAAGCTATCGTTGTAAAACAATGACCAACCCGGTCTGTCCTGAAAATCTTCAAGCGTGAAGAAATAGTCATTTTGATCCGGATAGACGAGGGATTCCGCGAACGTCGCACCTGACTCGAAGTGCTGCGCGGCTTCCCACCAGTCATCGCTCGCCTGCAACGCGTGATTGAACTCGTGCGCGATAAATGTATCCAGGAGCCGACCTCCCGTTTGCCCGTTAATGTCTATGGCCATGAATGTGGAGTAGTCGTCGTAAGTTGTTGCCGGGTTTGCCGAGACACCGGACACAAACGCACCATCGATACCGCGCCAGATAAATACATCGAAATTGCCGTCTGGACCGCACTGCCCCTGATCGTCAAGCGGCGGCGCAAATCCGAGCGTATCAATCTGTACCGACCATGACTCTTCAAGTAATCCGACAATTTCCAGCGCTTTTTGCTCGTCGTTCAATCTGGAGTAGTGCACGGTTACCGGACGTATCGCGGACGTGGCGTTCAACGGCCAGAACTGTGGGTCTGTACAGGTATCTGCGGTCGCCGGGATGACGCTGCAAAACTCAACACTGTCGTCACAGGCGGTAGGAGACGGTGCGCTTGAGCCGTCACCACCGCCGCAGGCAGTGACAAGCAGAAGGCTTGCTGCAATGGTAGTAAATAGTCGCTTCATAGTATTTGCACACCCGAGCAATCGATTAGGCGGTGGAAGCAATCGAAGCGCCAACACACCGATTTTCAGTGAACAGATTTTACGACAGTACGTAGCCCAAGATAACCCAGTGGCACGTGCGGGGTGCGAATTCCTAATCACCACAAAGGACGTCGTACGGCGAGTGCTGGCCAGTTTTTACCGGCCGGTGCCTGGGACTCACGGTCCGTCCTGGCTCCCATTCCTTGACCACAGTAAAGACAGTGACGATTGTCGTTGGGAAAAACACTGCCGTGGTTTGGATCAGCTGCCAGTGGCGGTTTGAATACTAATTCGCACCCAACACGCCGAGCGTTCGCAAGCGCCGCTGCCCTTCCACCCTCTCGCCTCGCCGCTTGAACATCCCTATGGTTGTATATACAATCCTAGAAGAGCGACACAAAACAAGAGGGCCTGCCGCCAACTCCAAGCCAAAGAACGAAATCCACAATCCCCGACTAGTACGCACAACGCCCTCGGTCAACTTACGAAGGAAGCCAATGTTTAGGATTACCTGCCGGAACGGTCCTTCACGGATATTGATGATATCCGCCGCCCTGCTTGTCAGTGGCACGGCATTTGCGCACGGAATTTCTGAAGAAGCCAGGCAACGTATGATCGACGGCGGCAACCTCGAATATATGCGTCTCGGTGCCGAGCACATGATCACGGGGTATGACCACCTGCTGTTCCTGTTCGGCGTGATGTTTTTTCTGACGCGCTTCCGCGACATTGTCATGTACGTCAGCGCGTTCACCATCGGTCACACGATAACGCTCATTTTCGCAACCTACCTGCAAATTTCAGCCAACTACTACCTCGTGGACGCATTCATTGCGGTGACGGTGATCTACAAGGGATTCGAGAATCTCGACGGCTTCAAGAAATATCTCAACGTTGAATCACCAAATCTTCTGTTGATGGTACTGCTGTTCGGACTGGTGCACGGGTTCGGCTTGTCCACCCGACTGCAGCAGTTGCCAATTGCAGAAGACGGCGGAATGCTGCTGCATATCCTGTCTTTTAATCTGGGTGTCGAAATCGGACAGATCATGGCGCTGGTGGTCATGCTGGGGATACTGCGCCTGTGGCGGCAATGGGCGCACTTTCCGATATTCAGCAAACTCGTCAATTCCGGACTCATGGTGGCGGGAGCGCTGTTGCTAATGATGCAGCTGCACGGTTACATACACATGGTTGATGGTGAGACCTTTCCAATCAACCGCGACGATCACTCGCATGCGCATATGGACATGCAGCCACAGGCCCCACCCCCAAATGTTCCATCACATGATTAACCGGAGGAAAATCGCGATGACTTCAAAGCTCATAGCAAAAATAGCAGGTCCAAAAGCAGCTCTGTTCAGTTTTCTGATACTGACGTCAATCGCCTCCGTCGAGGCACATCAGACTTATCTGATCTCGGATCTGTATGTAATGAGACCGGGAACGGACAACTACCTGATTCTGAAAAATGGTACTTATCATGAGAGCGGGTACTCGATCACACGCAAGATGTCACGTGACATCAGCATTGTGATGGGCGGCGAGCGCAACACGCCGCCAGACAATGAAGTGTCCGATGTCGATTCAAATCCCAAATACAAAAGCACCTACATAAAGGTATTTGCAGAAAATGAAGGTACCGGACTGGGAGGTGTTGCCGCCAAACCCGATTACATCGCCCTGCCGGCAGAAATGTTCGCGGACTATCTTGAGCACGAAGGCATGACGGCCGCACTGGCGGAATTCGAGGCCAACAACAAACTGCAAACCATTCGTGAGCGCTACACAAAGCATGCAAAGGGTATTTTTCAGGTTGGCAAGCCGCTGACCGACGATTACAAGCACCAGCTCGACTACAAGGCGGAAATTTTTGTCGAGCAAAACCCGGGCGACGTTAGCGTTGGCGATGACATGTCAATACAGGTTCTGTTCGAAGGCAAACCGCTTGAAAACCAGCTTGTTTTCGTGAGTTATGCCACCCGGGAAGGGCCTGCCGACGCCAGCATTCCTGAGCTGAGTGCCTACTCATTACGCACAGATGAGAACGGAAGAGCGACCTTTAAGATCACCAAGAAAGACAAGTGGTACATCCAGATGATTCACATGCAGAAAATTGTCGATGAGGACGCCGACTATGAGTCGAATTGGTCAACGATCACATTCGAAATCACGTAAAGAATGGATGACAGCAGACTTTTAGAACATTTCAGGGGAAGTAAAGATGAAAATGGGTAAAGCCGCTGCGGCGGTAATAGCGTTCCTGACCATTGCCGCAACGACGTCGGCAGTCGCGCACGAGATGTTCCTCAAGTCGGCAGAGCCTGTCGTCGCGCCGAATACGGATACGGTTGTTCGCCTCATAAACGGTACGTTCGACAAAAGTGAAAATAGCATCAGCCGAGATCGCATGGCGAATGTCAGCATCATAGCCAACGATGAGGTGACGAACCCGCCCGACGCCGACTGGTACGACGACGAAAACTCGTCTTATCTAAAGTACAGTACTGGTGAGGCAGGAACCTACGTCATCGGCGTATCGACGCACCCCAACATGATTACGATGGTGCCTGAGGATTTCATCGCATACCTCAGGCATGACGGCATCCTGGATTTACTCGAAACCTTTGAGCAGGAAAATGAACTGACCGAAGTGCGTGAACGTTATTCCAAACATGTTCGCACCCTAGTCCAGGTTGGGGACAACAAAACGGCAGATTACGCGACACCACTCAACTATCCGGTCGAAATCCTGCTCGATCAGAATCCCTACGAACTCAGATTCGGCGATGATTTGAGCTTTCGCGTGTTGCTCAATGGCAAACCGGCTGCCAATCAACTGGTACAAGCCAGCTACGAAGGATTTCATGGTCATGACGCGTCCGGCGGTCACATCAATTCCTACAACCTGCGCACGGACCAGGAAGGCCGAGCCAGTTTCCTGTTAAGCAACAAGGCACACTGGTATATCTCGTTGATCAGCATGCAAAAAATCGATGACCCCGAGGCAGACTATGAATCCAACTGGGCAACGATAACGTTCCAGGTGAAATGATCGGAATGAAGGTCTCTGATTTGCTGGCGTTTGGTGCTTTGGCCATAGTGGCATCGTGCGGGAAAACCGACGTGACTGACAATGTTCAATGGACGGCTATCAAGCCTGACGTCGTTTACCAGATCAATAGCGACAATGAAGCAGGTGTGCCGACTGCCGACATCGGAATCTACTTCCCCTCGAATCTCGACCAGGCATTCACGGATCAATTTTCATTGAATGATCTGATCGGCGATTTCGTGCAGGCGAAAAGCATCTTCGCTGACGCTGGCGTGCAGCTGAACCTTCTCTGGATTAAGACCGGCGAGATCGATCCGTCTTTCTTCGAAATTCAGGCCAACAACATCGCAGCTACGACACCGGGCGGTCAATACGCCAACATGTACGTAGCCAGCCGGCGCCAGCAGGCTGGCCTGACGCCAGAAGCGCTGGACGCGTTTGACTCCATTGTCGAGAAACACGACAACAACGATCGCACGGTGTTCCTGATCGTACTGCAGGGCGTTTTCATGTCGTTTTATGAGCAGCAGGACGAGAGGACCTGGCAAGCGCGTACGATAGCCACCGGGGGGCTTTCCTTTCCATCCTACAGCTACCAACAAATCCCGCGGCGATTACGAGGTGTAATCACAATCAATAAAAGCTATCCGATTAGAAGTATCGTCGCCCATGAACTTGGTCACAAACTGATCAACGTTAGCCACGAATACAATGACATCGATCCACAACACGAGGTCCGAGCCGAAGGGGGATTGATGCTTTACGGTAGTGGCACGGATATCCCGGCCGGCAAGCAAGGCCGATGGCACAGGGAACGGCTGCACCTTTCTCCTTATATATACAAACAAACAGCAAGCGGTGCGCGGAGCTGGAATGCAGATTACAAAGAAGGCGGGCACTACTACGACCCCATCTACGGCGACAAAGTCATACAGTTTGGCGCCATAGAAGCGGATACCGATAAATAGGATTTCCGTATTCTTATTTCCTAAAACCAATAATCCGCGAACAGTGGGGAGATTACGATGCAAACGACTCTATTGAAGCTTTGTGCCATTCTATTGGCCGTCCAAATGATACCTTCGGCGGCGGCTCAGGGTAATGATTTGTACATCAGAGCCGGAAAATTACTTGATGTGCAGTCCGGCACACTATTGACGGATCAAGTCCTGATCGTGCGAAACGAGCGAATTGTCAAAATTGCTGCGATCGCCGATTTCACGCTACCAGGCGACGCGGCCGTGATCGACCTCACTGGCTACACCGTATTGCCAGGCCTGATCGATACCCATACGCATCTGACTTCGAGCGGCAACGTGCATGGCTATGAACGCCTCGGCTTGTCTATACCACGCATCGCAATCTCTGGTGTTACGGGAGCATCTAAGACATTGATGGCGGGATATACCACTGTACGCAACGTCGGCGCGCCCGCCTTCACCGATGTTGCACTGCGTGACGCGATCAATGCCGGAGAGATCGCAGGGCCGCGAATGCTTGTGTCCGGGCCGTCTCTCGGCATGACCGGCGGCCACTGTGACAACAACCTCCTGCCGCTTCGATACCACGCGACATCTGAGGGCGTTGCCAACGGTCCTTGGGCGATACGTGCCAGGATTCGCGAAAACATCAAGTACGGCGCCGACCTGATCAAGTTCTGCGCCACCGGCGGTGTATTGTCCAAAGGTACTGCCGTGGGTGCCACGCAGTACACACTTGAGGAAATGCAGTCACTCGTTGACGAAGCACATATGCACGGACGCAAGGTCGCCGCGCATGCCCATGGCACGGTCGGAATTAAAAACGCGATTCTCGCCGGCGTCGATTCGGTTGAGCATGTCAGTTTGATCGATGATGAGGGTCTGGCACTCGCGATCGAGAAAGGTACCGCTTTGGTCATGGACATTTATGTCGATGACTACATCATTGGCAAGGGAGCCGAGCAAGGCATACTGGAGGAATCGCTCGATAAATCACGCCAGATAGCAGGCAACATGCGAGCGAATTTTCGCAAAGCTTACAACGCGGGTGCCAACATAGTATTCGGTACAGACGCCGGTGTTTATCCTCACGGCGGCAACGCTATTCAGTTCGCCTATATGGTTCGTTTTGGAATGACTCCTCTCGCGGCAATCCAGTCTGCAACGATCAACGCGGCGGCACTGATGGGTCTTGAAGACGACGTGGGCGAACTCAGCGCCGGGCATTTCGCGGATCTTATTGCAGTCAAAGGTGACCCTCTCACTGATGTGACTATTCTGGAAGAGGTCCGATTTGTGATGAAAGGCGGTACGATTGTCAGGGATAGCCGCTGAGTAACCGGGGTGCGAAATCCTGTTTCCAACAATGATTCCGGAGATAACAGAGGCCGTCGTACCCCAAATTGTCGTCGGGAGACAGGCGTCCACACGATAAAAGCCCCGAGCCAATAGATTAGCACCGCGTATTTGTAACCGCGGTCAGCCAATCCGGGTCCGCAGGCGCAATTTTCGGACTTTTCTCAACCGGTAATGAACATTTGTAGCGTATTTCAGCATACTGCTGCAAGCTAGTACAAGAAGAAGGTTTCGCGTAAGTATTTGAACTACAACGTGAAATCGTCAGGATTATTGGAGGCTAGGAACGGAATCGAACCGATGTCCGCGGCTTTGCAGGCCGCTGCATAACCACTCTGCCACCTAGCCAAAGGTGCTTACCGACGGTGATCTTTACAAGATCAAAAGATGATACACATCTCCGGGAGGCGTCGCAGTATACCGCCCTGCCCCCCGGAATCAATGCAGGAACCATCTTTCGCATGCGTACACGGCGTCAGGCATAATCACCGAATGAATAATCGTACTGGATCGATACTACTTATCTCGCTGATCGCCCTCCTGAGCGCGTGTGAGCGAACAGCAGAGGTGCGCCCTGTTATCAATGGCATGGCCCCAAACCTGGCCGTTAGCCCAAATGGAACAGCTGTGGTCAGTTACATTGCACCTGCCGAACCCGGGCATTCACTTCAGTTCCATGTCATTCAGGACGGGGACTGGGGACCGGCCCAGACCGTAACAATCGGTGAAAACTGGTTAGTCAATTGGG
>JAULBQ010395428.1:5000-16279 GCA_032355525.1 Pachydermia laevis
GTTGTCCCGACTGTTCGAAAATCATGAAGGTTCGGGACCGTACGCCCGAGCAACACGTGTGCGGGGAGTGGTTGTGTCCCTGTTGTAAACGCTACAATGTGGGCACACACTTGTGTTACCAGCGCATACCCGCTCCCCGAAAAGACAAACAGTCCAAGTTTGCCTTCTTTGATTTTGAAACACGTCAGGACAGCATCATGGAATGTCGGAACGGTTACACACCTTCCGATACGGACTGTGACGTCTGTATCAAGAAGGGCACAACACCTTGTCCACACAGATCAAAGTGTACCCTGTGTGGGGAATCGACGTGTGGCAAGCCGACCCACACTGCTAATTTTGTGGTGTGTCAAACGGCTTGTCACCTCTGTATGGACGAGGTGTTGGAACCCTCTTCCAGATGCCCAGGGTGTGGCAGTCGCTGCTCCCAGTGTGACCAGAGGGACGACAAGGGAAACTTCAAGATGTCCCCCTGTTCTGACACGTGCGGACACAGAGAGGTCATTTTCGAAGGCGATTCTACCGCCTACGAATTTGGCAAGTGGCTCTTTGCGACGTCACACAAGGATTTTGTCGTCTTCAGTCACAACGGCAAAGCCTTTGACAATTGGTTTCTGTTGGAGTACCTCATTTCTCAAGGGGTCACTCCTAGCGATGTATCCTTTGCAGGTTCCAAGATAATGAGCATGACCGTGGGAAAGGGACTGAACATCAAATTGCTGGACAGTTTGAATTTCATGCCCATGGCATTGAGTGCTCTTCCAAAAGCCTTTGGACTGTCTGATCTTGTCAAGGGATACTTTCCTCATCATTTTAATACAGTGGCTAATCAAAATTATCGGGGTCCTTATCCAGCCGCTCATTTCTACGGACCCGACACGATGAGAACGGCAGCTCGCGATCAGTTCGTGTCGTGGCATGGTCAGAAGGTGAAGGATGGTGCCATCTTTGATTTTCGCCAGGACATGCTCAAGTACTGTCGAGCAGACGTCGATATTTTGAGGCAAGCCTGTTTAAAATTCAGGAAACTGATTTTAAACGTGACGGGCCCAGAGAAAGAATCGGGCGTGGATCCCTATGACTACACCACTATTGCAGGGGTGTGCATGGGTATTTTCAAGCGAAAATTCCTAAAAGAGGAATGGAAAGTTCGTCTTGGAGATCCATGTGACGACGAGGCAGCTCCGTCAGAGGAGGAAGGCGTGTCCTCGAGTAATGACATTGGAGAACAGATGGAATCAGATGATGACGACGAGTGGTTATCTGCCAAAAAAATGGGTGATGAAATGCTGGTCTACGTTGATGGTCAGTGGCTACCAATGGATGACTTGTCCATTGCCAAGAAAGTGTTCGTCTCCAGCAACATGGCCCAAGTCCCCAGTCACGGCTATACGTATTCTGACCAGTATAGCAAGTCATCCATCATCTGGTTCAAGTGGTTGGAGCAATGTCACGAAGAGGACACTGGAGAAACTCTCAACATTCAACATGCCTTGAATGGGGGTGAGTTTCGGGTTCCCAACAGTCGCTACAAAGTGGACGGTTGGGATCCCGTGCGAAAACACTGTTACGAATTTCATTCGTGTTTGTTGCACGGATGTGAGACCTGTTACCCAAAACGTCGTAACAGTGTACGCCTTCCTCGTACCAAACAGACAGCAAACGAGCTGTTTGCTCTGACTCAGAAGAAAAAAACCCTCTTAGAATCTCTGGGTTACACCTATGAGGAAATGTGGTACCACGAGTACGTGGAACTGCAAAACAGCTGTACGGAATTTAAAGATTTTGTAGCTAGCTGCGACGTATCGTCAGAGCGTTTGAAGCCCAGAGATGCCTTCTTTGGGGGCCGTACTAATGCATGCAAATTGCACTATACGGTTAAAGAGGGTGAACAAATCAAGTACGTTGATTTTACGAGCCTCTACCCTTACGTCAACAAATACGCCCGTTACCCTGTAGGCCATCCCCAGATATTCACCCAAGATTTTAAACCGTTACATGAATATTTTGGCTTGGCCAAAGTAAAAATATTGCCACCTCAGCGTCTGTACCATCCGGTACTACCTTACAGGTCGGGTGGAAAATTAAAGTTTCCCTTGTGTAGGACTTGTTGTGAATCCGAAAACATGACAAAACGGTGTCGTCACAAGGAGGCTGATAGAGCGCTGTCGGGAACGTGGTGCACTCCCGAATTACTTCAGGCCTTGGACAAAGGGTACGTTCTGGTAAACATATACGAAGTTTACCACTGGTCCGAAAGTACCCTGTATGATCCAAACACGGGTGACGGTGGCATATTTGGTCAGTATATCAATACGTTCCTAAAACTCAAACAGGAATCCAGCGATTGGCCCGGATGGTGTCAGAACGATTCGGACAGACACCGTTACCTGGATACATATTTGAAACACGAAGGGATTCAATTAGACCCCAAGTCCATCAAAAAGAATCCAGGTCTTCGATCCGTGGCCAAACTCATGCTGAATTCTCTGTGGGGCAAGATGGGTGAAAATCTGGACAAGAGGTCTCATTCAGAGTTTCACCACGAAAGTGATCCCTCCTCATTTTATAAGACCCTGACAGACTGTACCAAAGAGGTCACCAATTTTCACATTCTAAATGAGAAACACATCTTTTTAGAATGGCACCACAAAGAGGCTTTCAAACCTGAAGATTACAAGACCAATGTCTTTTGGGCTTGTTTCACCACCTGCGAGGCTAGGCTGAAGTTGTACGGCCTTTTAGACATGCTCCAAGAACGTGTCTTGTATTTTGACACAGACAGTGTCGTCTACGTCAGTCGGCCTCGTCTTGGAGAACCCGAACCGCCTTTGGGTGATATGTTGGGAGAACTGACCAATGAAATAAGTTCTCCCACAGATTACATCAAAACGTTCGTGTCGGCGGGACCCAAGAACTATGCATACCAAACCTTGGAGGGTGAACAGGTATGCAAGGTCAGGGGGTTCACCCTAAATTTTACCAACAGCCAGTTGATAAATTTCAACAGCGTTCGAGACTTGGTGTTGGGCTTGAGTGACAGCAACGGTATGTCAATCATAAATCCCTCAAAAATCTGTCGCGATAAATTAAAATGTAAATTGTATAACAAGATCGAGAAAAAACAATATAGAATGGTGTACACAAAACGTGTCATTTTAAACAGCCTTGATACTTTACCTTTTGGCCATTTAGATATTCCTCTCAAAAACCAAACCCCCTATTCTTAAACTACTGTCACGCGATGATCTATTACACAGTGTATGTTTACGTTGTTTCAATAGAGTTATAAAGGGCTTGCCGTTTCTTTATGGGTTCTCGTCAAAGAGAACACCTTTTATATTGTATTTTATAATGTATCACCTGTTTGAAAATGTATATTGTCTTGTTTCTAATCTGTAAAAAATATATATATATATATATATTTGAAGTGTGTAAATTGTACATTGTCCAAAAGTGTCACGTGAGGTGCACACAGTTTGATTTCATGTTTGTATAAATAAAAAAATGTTGACACTTGTTTGTCTTTTGTTTTATTATTATTATTTTTTTTATTTTTTTTTATTTTCAAACACTAAAGAAAAAAAGAGAAGACCTCTCTTTACGGTTGCCATTGCTTTTTGATTTGTATCTGAAAGGTGTCAGGCTGTCAAGTGTCCCCGGGACTTTTGTTTGGGGGGATGTGCGAGTGTCCCCGGGACATCTGATACATGTCTCTGCATATGACGTGGAGGGTGGCGGGCTGTCAAGTGTCCCCGGGACTTTTGTTTGGGATGTGTGAATGTCCCCGGGACATCTGATACATGTCTCTGTATATGACGTGGAGGGTGGAGGGCTGTCAAGTGTCCCCGGGACTTTTGTTTGGGGGGATGTGCGAGTATCCCCGGGACATCTGATACATGTCTCTGTATATGATGTGGAGGGTGGCGGGTTGTCAAGTGTCCACGGGACTTTTGTTTGGGAGGATGTGCGAGTGTCCCCGGGACATCTGATACATGTCTATGTATATGACGTGGAGGGTGGCGGGCTGTCAAGTGTCCCCGGGACTTTTGATAAATACCACTGTATCTGATGGTAGGTGTCTGTCTGGCTGTCACGTGTCCCCATGATCAGTGAATTTCTATTAGAAAGTGGTGAAGGATACTAACGACAGGTCATTTAGTCAAGGAACTTCACATACAGTGGACGTGTCATGGGTCGTGTGCTAAAAGACTGTCCCATTCCAGGATGTTTTACAAAGCAGCTTTCTAAGTTATCAAATCATCTGTTTAATGTGCACAAGATGACAAAAGCTGATAGAAAAACTTGGTTAAACGGGATGAACCCTTCACCACATCGTGAGAGAGATGGGAGTGTAATGCCTCAAGAGTATAGCCTCGTACCTATCGCACCTTGTACCAGTATATGCCTCTCGGGAGCCACTTGTTCTGGAAAAACAAAGTGGGTGTACAGATTTTTAAAGCATCTGGACGGCATGTATATCAATGATCCTCCCAAAAAGGTACTCTACTGTTATGGCGTGTACCAAGACCTGTTTGACGAGATGGAACGTGCGATCCCTCATATGACCATGCACGAAGGATTACCTTCTTCGAATGTATTAGAATCATTTGCCGATGGTCAACACGGGCTGATAGTATTAGACGATCTGATGCAACAGGTCTTGGTGCGTCCAGACATGGAACTGTTATTTACCCAGGGGTGCCATCATAGACATCTGAGTGTGATTTTTATCACACAGAACTTGTACAGTCAAGGCAAATGTGCACGGACCATCATGCTGAACACTGGTTATCTGATCTTATTCAAGAACGTTCGAGATGCATCTCAGCTCAACACTCTGGGGCGCCAGTTGTTTCCAGGGCGTGGTGGCGCATTGGTCGAGGCCTATCGAGATGTCATGAAGATACCCTATGGATATCTGGTTGTTGATATGACGCCACAGGGCAGAGACGATCTGAGACTGAGAACTCACATCTTTCCAGGGGAGGAGCCCATCGTGTATGTGCCAAAGCTATAAATATGACCTACTTCCCAGCCAATGCATCACAATGTCAAAGACACTGAAGAAGAATGTGCCCTTTCTTCAGGTGCTGAAGGAAACGTCATCTAAACAGAGAAACCTACTGTTAGGTCACTTGACTCCAGAACAATTGAAAACCATCCTAGAACTGGTAACCAATCTGTTACGTCCTGAATTTCCTCTATCAAAACACTTTGAAGATCAATTGAAGAGACACAAGTCGTTCTTACGACAGCTGGGACACCCTGGCATATCCACCAGACAGAAGAGAGAACTGATTAGCAAACGTGGATCCGTCATTGTCTTAATTATTCAAGCAACTCTACCCTTTCTGAAGGAGCATGCAACATCTTAACAAGTGTGTGCTGATACCCCAGGAGAAATATGAACGATTATTGAATAGGATGAACACGATCGAAAAACACCCTGTGACCCAAGAAGGTGAGGGATCAGAAAATACCCTCACCCTAAAACGACTTCCAAGCACCCTGGCTAAACCCCGTCAGCATCATCATCACGAGCTACTGAACGGTCTCGAAATGGATCCCAAACAAAGATTCCCGAGGGACACTCAAGAAAAACCCCATTACAGAAATAAGCTTGACCCACAAGCGAATGGACTGAAGGTACCACCCAGTGAACATACTTCTAAAGAGGACCTCATGTCTGAGATGATGATACGCAGAGCTTGGCCTCCAGGCATTAACAAGTATGTTGGGAAGAACACCAAGAAGAACGCCAAGAAGAACAAGAGACCTTATCGATGGATTTCCCTGTAACATTAGCATTGTGTAAAACTAATAAAACAAATGAATTTTAAAACAAAACATGTTGTTGTTTTTCATAGAATTTTATTTCTAACTCTATAGACACATACACACATATAGTAATAGAAATGGACAGAGTTCTACTAGTACACCCTAAAAAAGAGCACAACACCAAAAAAATATGAAAACGTTTACAAACAATAATTAAAATAATTCAAAGCAAATCTGTACACAAACAGGTCGTTCATTAGAGTGTCCTCTTTTGAAAAATAATTTTGAATATCAGACATTTTATAGTCTCTGACTTTTAGCAAAATAAAAAACAGAACATAGAGTCCGCACGTGTCACTATCTGTACTTTGAAGCACGTCCTCGTTGTAGCTATAGCTTTTACTGAAGCGTCTCAAAAACGTCTCAAATCCATAGGTACTTGGGTCGCCTCCAAAACTGTCAAAAAATTCACTGTTCTGTTCATTTTGAAGCCAAATGGCTACCCAATGGCTTCCAGGGTGTGACGCCTCTTGGGTATTGACAATCAGCCCACAGGGGTAGTTGACCGCTCGACTAGGCAGTTGATCTGCTGCACAGACTTGTGTTGCATGATGCTTGGCAACTCTGTCATTCTCGAGAACACACTTGAGCTGTAAGGTGTTCATGCCGTGCTAAATAGAATGTTTCTAGCCTGGTCCACTTCTAGTAGTACGTTATCTTCAGAGTACACCAAGCAGTTGACCGTCTCGGGAAGTGCTTTAGCGAAATGCAGGTCCAGGCGCAGATTGCCTCTTTTTATAAGATCGATCTGATTGGCACCTTCTTTCTGGTGGTTGGATTCCAGACAAAATTGATAGATGGCATATCCTCGAGTGAAATCTTCTCTTCCAATAGGCAATCCCTGTGGGGTTCGATGGCCCTCGAATAGGTTGTTGTAAGCCGTGATGTATTCCGTGTCGCTGACGTGAAGAGGCTGCGATGGCAAAGATTCACCGTCTACATACAGGGCTATAGTGGACAGAGCAAACCTCTCGAAATTGTAAGGATTCTTCTTATAATCTCCATTCATGGCTTTGGCCGAGACCAAGGCCACGATAACTTTATTGGGGCATTTGTTCTGAAACACCTGATCCCACGTGAAGCTCAACTGTCCTTTGGGAATGGAGGCCACTTTGATATCAGACTGAGTGAAAGGGTATTTGGCAGTGGTGGATTCCAAAGTCTTTGCATGACTGGCGACGAGCGATGTGTTGGGTCTTATTTTGCAGATGCGAAGATATATGTCTTCCACCTTCACTTTGTATTCAGACTGCGACACGTCCGACATCAGATTAAAGCGGCTGGAAGACGGGTACAGCTTGATCTGTAGATTGACGCCGTTAAGCAGATAACGTTGAGAATTCATAAAATCTTCGTACAGAGGGCCTTCCATGTCCACTAGTTTACTTTCTTTTGAAAAGACGCAGCGGGCATTTAGCCCATCATTGACTCCCGACACAGGATCCGAGGAGTTAATGTTATCTGTATTGTCGTAGTAATACAGTTGAGATTTTAAATAGGACTCTTGTCCCTCTGATGCATGGTTGAGTAGTGTTTTCAGGTAACTCTTGTAGGGATACAAACTGGTCGAATTAGTAATGAGTTTACCGTTCAGGGTCACGTCTATTTGAGACCACAGACTGTGGAGCCAATTGTTGATGGGTGCCACGTGTTCGTCTATAGCTAGTGAGGTTCCATCTGCTTTAACAATTTTTGCCTTCACGTGTAGTTTAGATCTCTTGAGATCAATGTAGTCTATTCCCTGTCCCGAGATATTAAATTCGACAGGACTACTGTCAGTGGTGATCTGCGAGGTGGGTCTAGTGTCCACGTAATATATTTTTTGTACCGCTGTAAAAGTGGATGGAGGTTCAAACAGATCCAGTTCACTCGCTGTTGCTTCCTTTAGGTCAGAGTTGTTGTTCACACTGCTGAAGTACGCCATGTCTATTGTTTTTTGTGGTAACGATCTGACTTATAGGCAGCCGTTTGTCGAGATGTGCTTGTCTTTGATTTCTTCTTTGGAGTGACGCTCCTCGGGTTTACTTTGTCTTTTATACTCTTTCGACGACGCTTCAGTTCAGCTTTGGCCTGTTCGACCACCTGCTGGGTGGGAGAAGTCATAATGACCGGAGGGTTGTTGTTCTTGTGTGACTCTTTGGGCTTCTTGTCATTCTTGTAATCTTTACCGTACAGTTCCAAGAAGCTATCCACATCCATCCTCTCGCCCGTTCGAGGAGAAATCATACATTTGCCTTGAGCTTGCAACTGATAATAGCGAGTCCATTTCTCTGTGTCGGGAACGTACAGTTTGTAGTTCATGATGATCAGAACCAGAAAGGCACCGGTTTGAGATGAAGTGTCACGACGACGTCTCCCGTAATAAATGAAGCAGGTTGTCCCGTGGGGTCCTTTATATAGACGTGGATGACATCAGTGTTTTCTACTCGGATCGGTAGATAATGATAGTGTGGAAACACAAACGATCGTTCTTGCTTGTTGCCCTTTAGACAAAGACGTCGCAGCAGGGGTTCTTTGGTTTCACCCACAACGTGCGAAGGTTCACACAGAGATGTATAGATGTAGACGTCACGGCACTCACTTCTCTTGGCAGCGTCCCAATTTTCAAAGGCAATCTCTGCTAAAGCCACTACCCCTTTTTGTCTTAGTCGTATGGACTCATCCAAATGGACTCTAAACGACCAGGATGTGTTCTCGGGATAATACGCCAAACTGTCTGTACTCCTCAGTGTGATGTACTTATCCATAGAATCTTTTTGACTTGATCTTTGGATTGGGCAATAGATAACCTAGAGAACTACTGAGTAAGGCGGTCCACAAGTTGGAATTTCCCCTGTCCAGTGACAGATTGACGATGCACGTCACAATCACAATGTACAGGACGATTATCTGCGAGAAGAACACGGTCTCTGTTTTAGCAACACGTCGACCAAACAGTCCCCAACTTTCCGATTTGGAAACACTTCGAGAGAGAGGTTGTACTCCTTCGAGATCTTCCATTCTAATGATGTGCATCGATTAGAAGTTGTCTCTATTTATAGGTTTTGGTAATGTCTGACGTCGGCTTCGGGAATCCACGAATTGTATTTCTTGGGCCAGTGCCACCATTTAACTAGAACTTGTTTCTGTTTATGTCTCGTGCGCTTTTTCAGTACTTCTTGAATGCGATATTCCTGGTCTGGACGTTCCTCTACCCTTTGAAGTTCCGCAGCATAAAAGGTGCCTTCGATCGATTCTCCTCCCCAATCTTTCAGCCGATACATCTCGTGCCCCTGTGACCAATAACGCTTCTCGATGGTGAAGATTTCACCAGACCATTTTTCTTGATATTCTCTGTCAAACGCCCTTCTGAGGTGACTCACACGCACGGTGTCCCCAACATTAAAGGTAAAGGATCGTTTTAATTTAGGCATTTTCTTCTTCTTTCGAATCAGATACTGATCTAACCTGACTTCGCTTTCGTTGTCCCGGTTTACACTGGCTGGCGAACGACCGAGGGATCGATGTTGGGTTCTATTGTAACTGGCCACCACTTTATCCAACACGTCCATGTATCGGTAGGTAAAGTGTTTTAGCATGTACCTGTACAGGCGCATTTTCAGCGTTTTAATCACCCTTTCGGCCAGACTGGCTTTGGTCTCATTCAGCGAGAAGAGCTGTACAATACCGTGTCGTTTCAGCATTGCCTTGAATAGATGATTTTTGTATTCGGAACCTGAATCCGATTGAAACACTTTGGGTTTGCGCGACATCTTTTTCAACAGGTCTGTCATACCATCGGTCACCCCTCGAGCCTGCTTGCTTTTTAGTGGAACCACCCATACGTATCGAGAAAACAAATCGATGACGATCATCAGATATTTTACACCGTCGTTGTATTGAGACACGTAAATCATGTCCATGAGGTCCGATTGCCATCGACTATCGAGTCCCTCTATCACATAATGTCTGCGTGGAAACTTTCTTCGCACCTGTCGTGTCATGGTGTAAGTCTCTTGACCTTTTAACCATCTTTTGATTTTTGCCAAACTGATGTTATATTTTCCCTCGGCTCTGGAGGCTTCATACAGTTTCTTTGGGCCTGCCAAACTGCCCGGGTGTTTGGGATCATAATAGATCGATTGTAAATAAGTCTGCCAATCGGCCATGCCTACACTGTTGTCTTATCGAAGAACACCCCTATACTGACGATCTCCACGATCGACACAGGCTATTTATACACTCGATGATTAGGGTCCCCACACCCCAACCCTATGATGTAATCCTCCAGCACATTTCAAGACATTAATCACGTGTATATATTTAGAAATTAGGAAATGGTTCATTGATCCCCTTACTACGCAGATTGGTGGCCATCTTGGATGACACACCCTTCTGGAGGAGTGGTCTACTAGTGACGTTACTTATTTTATCATCATGAGTCAGAGAACTGCGTAGTTGGGCGGCCATCTTGGATGATGGTCAATGATTAATATCTTGGGAGGTCTGGAGACCCAGTGCTTGACACTCCTTGATGTTTTTAATGAACGCCTAGAACGCTGATCGTGGCCCTCGCCGCCGCCGCCGACGCCGCCGCCGTCGCGCCGCCCGCAGGTGCGCCCACGGGCATGCCGGCCATGGATGTGCTCGGCGACATCTTCTCGCAGCCAATCATCAGCGGTGCCGGTTACATTGCGCCCAAAGAGGTACAGTATTTGTAGTTCCTATGTATCTTCGTGTTGTACGGGCGCGACTATTATAGACTTGGTTGCCCGCCGCTCGGGGCAAGGGAATGGAGGTTAGCGGGGCGTTCTGTCGGCGGAGTGGACAGATCTTCATGGACTTGACGTTCACCAACCGAGCGATGGCGCCGCTGAGTGGTTTCGCCGTGCAACTCAACAAGAACAGGTGTTGTCCCTGAGTATGCTTAAGTATTGTGTATGTTGTGTGTTTAGCTTCGGGGTGGTGCCGGAGTCGCCGCTGGCGGTCGCGGCGCCGTTGCAGCCGAACCAGACGATTGACGTGTCGCTCGCCCTCGTCACCACCGGACCCGTGCAGAAGATGGACCCGCTACTCAATCTACAGGTAACAACCAACACTTGCTTGAGGGGCATTGGCTTAGTCAACAGAAAAGTAGATACGGATAACAATATGTGGGTGTGAGCGATCATATGTATCCATGTTTGACGAGATCGTGTATAATGTCCTGTCGCACGGCGGCGAATATTGTCTCCATGAGTCTCGTGTCGATGGCAGTGGTGAATCGGCAGTAGAGCGAGTCGTTGGCGTGCGGCGTCGTCGCGATTGCCTCCTCGAACCGCTTCGCCACCACCTGCAAGAAGGACAAACGAGTTGGCGGGAGATGTGCGTCGGTTGGGGATGTTCGCCCACGTGTTCGGCCAGTTTGGAGTTTAGGTTGTCGGCGTCTAGCTTCAGTTTGCTGAGCTGACTGCTGAAGT
>JAULBQ010396538.1:0-16225 GCA_032355525.1 Pachydermia laevis
AAGGCTACACTGTCTCAGATGATGGCACAGTAACATCACTTAATTATCGTCACACTGGCTCACCTAAAGCATTATGTCCTAAGCTAAATGGTCCAGGCTACCAATTCGTTCATATCAACAGGAAAAACATTACTAAAAAGAACTGGAGTATTCATCGCCTAGTAGCTGAAGCTTTTATTCCAAACCCATATAACCTATCAGATGTAAACCATATTGATGGTGATAAGACTAACAACAACAAATCAAACCTTGAGTGGCTATCTCACTACGACAATATGCATCATGCTATCAACAATGGACTTTGGTTCCCCGAACGGAACCAGTTTTGGGTAGCAGATGCCTAAGTACATACCTAAAGACCTAACGCTTGAGTTCATGATATGGCGCAAGCGCAACCTTCCAACACACGACAACAAAACTCCCATTACACATTTCAAAATGATAGATTTTTATATAGATGTAGAAGCAGATGGTATTGGTATGGTTCAGTGCCATAGAGGTTTAGGTAAAAGTCAGCTATCTATGGAGTTCAGTCTATTCTGCATATGTGAAGGTCATGAAAAGTATGTGCTATTTGTAGGTGGAACTCAAGACTTGACTAATGACCTTGTTGGTTCTGCAAGCGATCTTGCATTAGACGTAAATGGTATTACAGTTACAAGAAGTGTAGAAGGTATTTTAGAGATCATCAATGTTAATGGCGAACAAGCATTTCTAGTAGCTAAGTCTACTGGCTCTAAGCTACGTGGTGTAGCTAAGGGTAAGATCAGACAAAGACCTACAGCCATAGTATTAGATGACATTGTAGATGACCAACTTGTTATGAACCGTCTACGTATGGAAAGATCCAACAGATGGCTCACTTCAGCTCTATTCCCTACACTGGTTCCTGGTGGAAAAGTATTTGGCTCAGGTACACCAATGAACAATGGTGATCCGTTCATGAAACTATGTAATACATTTGGGTCATTCAACATTCCACTATCAGATACTTCATTCCCAGATAGATTCACACATGATTATATTAAGCGTAAACGTGAGCAATATGTAAAGCTAGGACAATTAAGAGACTGGAAACGTGAGTTTGAATTGGTGTTAGCAGACTCAGAGACACAATTGTTTGACATGAACAAGGTTAAGTTCATAGATGTGGATGATGTACCAAAAGGCCTTACATGGTTCATTACACTTGATGGTGCATTTAGTGAGAAGGACAGTGCAGACTATTCAGCATTTATAGCATTAGGTATAGACCATAACGGACACTGGTACGCAGCACCATATCAGATGAGAGCAAAGCCACAAGAAGTCATAGCAAAGCTATTCGAGTTGGTGAGTAAGTACAGCGCATTAGAGGTAGGTATTGAAAAGGGCAGCTTCAAGTTATCTATGGAGAAAGAGATTACAGACAAGCAGTTTGATTACCAGGCTTACTTTCATGTAAACGAATTGAGTGTGTCTGGTTCTAAGATCTCACGCATAAAAGCCTTGGCTCCTATTGTTAATAGTGGAAGACTGACCATTATAGACACAGGGTTAGATGCAGAGTCTTTAGTAGAGCAGATGGAGCTTACAGATGACATCAATTGTAATGCGTCTCATGATGACCTATTAGATGCTCTGAGCCAACAAATACAGATGCCTTTGTACTTATCCTCTGGAACAGAAGAAGATGACGTAGAAGGCAGCAATGAAGACCCTGATGAACTAGACCTTGGTGGCTCAGTGTTCAGGACAAACAAATAATTATGGAGAATATTAATATGAAGACAAATGAACAAAAAGTATTAGAGCAGTTACAAGCTGACTTAGCTCAAGCAACAAGCGCTCACAACACAGTAATGAGTAAGGTTGATGAGTGGAATGATAGCTATGAAGCTGAAAACGAGATGGTTCGACAAGATGGCAAGATGGGTTGGAAGTCTTCTATGCGCATGAAAGATGTGAAGCGTCAGATAGAGTCAAGTCTTCCAGATATTACAAGTCCATTCTTAAGTGACATAGACATTGTAGATGTTGAACCAAGAGATGCTGTGAGTGCTCAAAAAGCAGATGCTATTACACAGCTCCTAAATAAGCAATTCAAGAAGGGTATCGACAAGATTAGCTTTGTAGAGAATATTGCTCTATTGGTTCAAATTGAGGGCACTGTAGCCATTAAAAGTGGTTGGGGTGATGACATGCCTACAGCAGAGGTAATCAAGCTCTCAGAGCTAATTATAGACCCATCAGCAACAAGACTTTCAGATGCAAGATTTGCTATTCAGAGACGTAAGGTGATGCGTTCTGAAATCATGGGGAATACAGCATGGTATGGCAGTCATAGCAAAGAAGTATATGAGAAGCTACAAGCAAGCACAGTGTCACCAGAGTATGACAGTGATGATGTTGACAATCATGGCAAAGATAGCTCATTTAACTTTGATGACAGTGCTAGAGAGCTGATAGAAGTATTTGAGTACTACGGCATGTATGACCTAAACATGGATGGAACACTGGTTCCTATTTTGGCTATTTGGTCTGATGACGTGTTGTTGCAGCTTATTGATAGTCCATACCCAGATAGTTGGGGTGGTATTCCATTTGATCTTGCTGTTTATAAGCGTAGACCTCACAGCATTTATGGGGACTCACTACCAGCTATGGTTCAAGATTACCAAAAAGTAAGAGATGGTTTGGTTCGTGGAGTGCTTGAGAATATACAGTCAGCAAGTCATGGTCAGATCTTTACACGTAAGGGTGGACTAGACGTTGTTAATAGACGAAAGTTTATCAATGGTGAGATGTACATTGAGACAAATGGTAGTCCAAGTGAGATCATTACAAACGGACAGTTCAATGAAATTCCTTCAAGCATCTTTGCACTTATGGAAGGAATGAAGACAGAACAAGAGGAGCTGACTGGTGTTGGTCGTCTTAACTCAGGTTTAGACCCACGAGCCCTAAACTCAGGAACAAGTGCAACAGCAGCTAATCTGGTTCAAGACAACTCACAGAAGCGTGTATTACAGATTAGTAGACATATTAGTGAGATGCTTGAGCGTATGTTCAGCAAGTGGCTTGACCTTAACATTATGTATTTAGAGAATGGTGTAGTCACTATAAACGATGAGTATGTAGATGTGAATGGCGAGATGTTAGGTGGCAAGTATGACATTAATATCAAGGCTGGTACCGCTGGTCTTAAACAGATCAAGTTACAAAATGCACAAGTGATGATGCAGACACTTACTGGTTCAGGCATACAGGTTCCAGAGATTATGTTTGTAGAGATGGCTGAGTTGTTAGATATGCCATTGGTAGCTCAGGAACTAAGAAGCAAGAGTGAACAAGGTTCGAGTCCAGAAGCGCAGCAACAGCAAGAACAGCAAGGTCAGATCGCTCAACAAGTGGAGATGGCACAGGTTCAAGCCGGTATCAACAAAGACAATGCTAAGGCTGCACTTGATCAGGCAAAAGCAGTAGAGAGTCATGTTAAAGCTGAAACGCTTTCATACGGACTATAGGAGTACATGATGATGCAAGAAGTAAAAGAAGAAGCATTGAGCCAGGATGAGCAAGACTATAAAGAGTATCAACTGTTAGCAGTGGAGATGGTTAAAAGTAAGGCTTTTCAAAAAGTAATAGTTGACCTATATTTGAAGAAGACAGCACTTAGTATTGGTTCAACTTTTACTGGCAGCTCAGATGACATAGATGCACTCAAAGCAGTTACGCATCTAAATAACTTCATGACCTCTTTAACAGGTCAAGAGTTAATCTAAATACAAGGACATAAACATGAGTGATGAAAATATTGAAATGAGTGACAACAGCGAACCAGAAGTAGTTACAGAAGTAACTGAAACTGAAGGTACTGAAAGCAGTGACATTAACAATATGAGTGATGAAGAGTTTGAGGCACATTACAGCAACGATAAGTCAAAGGTAATACCTGAAGAGGATGAGGATGACAAAGAGACTCCTGACCCAGTTGTGAGTGATTCAGTAGCACTTGATGAAAGATACAAGAAGCAGTTAGAGGCTAAAGATTCAAAGCTTGACAAGTCAGTGCTTATTAAAGTCAATGGAAAAGTATTTGAAGTTGACAGTATTGAAGAGTTAAAGAATATGGCTGAACAAGGTGTATCTGCAACTCGTAAGTTTCAGGCAATAGCTGGACATAGAAAGACCATCGAGTTCCTTGAGGACAATGGTATTGATATGGAAGATCTAAATCACCTGGTTCAAGGAAAAGGGCAAGTGCCTATTGAACCAATAGATGATGCAGACTTTGAAAGTTCAGAAGCAGTTGAAACCATAGCAAATGAAATACTTAATGGTTCAAAGGCTGAAGAGTTCAAGCAACTAGCAACAGTTCTCCCTGACGATGTCAGACAAGAGATGAGTTCTAACCCACAAATGCTAAAAGGTTTCTATGAAGATGTCAACTCAGGTCTTGCACAGAAGATCATGCCACAAGTAGAGCGAATGATGACTCTAAAAGGCATGAGCTTTATGCAAGCATATGTGAGTGCTGGCAATTTATATGTGAACCAAGATGGCAAGAAAACAACAAATCAACACAGTGAGCAAAAGCAGATGCTAAAGGCTCAACCTAAGAGTAATGCAAGACAAGTTAAATCAGATGATGTAGACGTATGGGCTATGTCAGATGCTGACTTCAATGCTTACTATGACAACTAGGCATATTGCCATTTGAAACCATAGGCTGTTTTACGACTGCCTGATAAGACTCTGTATATAGATTTTGGTTCACCGCCCACTGCGTTGGCTGAGTCATGAACAGAGTCGTGTTCTTTAACAAAAACATTGTCAAGAGTAAACTGTGTTACTGGTCGTTGTTTATACGTACCCTCGATTGTTGCTATTGACTTATTGCTTTCATACGAGTGCTTTATGTTCTCTGACCTTGTAGCCCACTCTAGGTTGTCTACATTGTTATTGCTAACATCTAGGTCTTTGTGGTTTATGTCACATTTATCTTCTGGGTTAGGTATGAAAGCAGAGCCAACAAGGCGATGGACAAGACGTTTAACACGTTTTCCGAATTCGTTTATACCTACTATGTGGTAATTGAGTTTGCCATTTAGTATTGGCTCAAGTATGTCTGTCTGAGTATCTTTGTTGATTACTTTCTTTTGAACGTAGACAACTCCTCTCGGATCTACAAAATATGCAACTGAAGATACTTCTACTGCATCTGTCGGGATTTGAATTTTATTCATTTCTGAACCTTTATCTATTGGGATAAAGAATTATACCACATTGGGTATACATTATAGATTAATCCACTATACGGATTGAAAGAGTAAATTATGGCTAAATATAGCACTATGGATAAGACGCGTATTGACGCAATTGAACGCAAGGCTTTAATCAACGCTCAGGAAGAATTTGTATTAGACAAATTTACTGATAGAAAGACTATGCCACAGAAATCGGGCAATAAACTTGTTCTGCATTACTGGGATCATATCGATGAGGCTGGTGTAGCTGTACTTTCAGAAGGTGTTACTCCAGCATCAACTGACATGAAACGCATTGCAGTAGAGGGTACTCTTAAGCATCAAGGTGCATGGGTTCCATATACAGATCTTATGATGCTTCAACATGAAAATGCTGGTGAGTTCCTTAAAGAGACTGGTTCAGAGCTTGGTTATGTAGTAGGTCGTGTTCTTGAAAAAGATGCATTTACTATTGCCCTTGGTGGTGCTGGTGTAGTACTTCCAAAGACTAACATCGATGCTGACCTTAAACTTGTTCGTAAGGCACTTCGTAAGGCAAACGCTCCTAAGTTTACAACTATCAAAAATGGTTCTGTAAAAGTTGGAACAAAGCCTGTTAATGCTGGCTGGTATGGCTTCTTCTCACTTAACGATGCAGACATTGTACGTGGTGCAGCAGACTTCCTTTCAGTTGAAGACTATGGTTATACAACTGACTTAGCTCCTAACGAGATTGGTGTAATCAAGTCACTTGGTCTTCGTATCATCGAGTCTGACTATGTTGCAGATGGTGCAGCTCTATTCCTTGGTGATGGTGGTCTTGGTGCATTGTCACTTGGTGGTCAAAACCGTATTAAGTTCATCAACAAAGATCTTGGTTCAGAAGGTTCAGTTGACGCACTTGATCAACGTGGATCTGCTGGTGTGAAAACAACAGTTGGAAGCATGGTTCTACGTGCTGACTACGTAGTTAAGTTAGCAACAGCTTAATTCATAGCACTCTCTTCGGAGGGTGTTGTTGAGTTAAACTCAAACTAAAGGAATTACAATGGCAGAAACAAACAAAGTTAAAGCAGCAAGAGAAGCTCGTGAAGCATCTAAATTAGCTGATAATGCTATGACTCAAGAAGTTATCGATAACGATGCACAGGCAGAGGCAGAGCGTTTCAGTGATGATGTAATCAAGTCACAGTCAGACGATAGTGCTGTTTCAGAAATGAACCAAACACTAGAAGGTGATGTAGAAGACAGTGAACGTAAAACAGTAATTGTAGAACGCAAGTTTGGTGATCAAAAGCACAAGATCTTTGTGTCTACTGTTATTACCAAGAATGGCAAGAGTGACCTTGAGCAATTCAGAGTTCCAGTAGGTGTAGAAGTTGATCTTCCAGTAGAGATTATTGCTGCACTTAAAGAAAGAACCATTGCTAAGTTTTCAGAGAATAAGCAATCTATGGTTCGTGAATTTAGTATTGAGTTTATTTAGCACTCTATAGTTGGCCTATATGGCCCAGTTACACACAAGGTAGACAAATGGTCTACCAAACCTCTTCAATGACCCTCATGGCTAATAGTGGCTTACACAGGGACTGAACCAATCAAACAACAAATTAAACAAAACAAAAGGCAGACAACATGATGGCACGTAGCAACGATGGATATTCAATCCAAGCATTTCCAATTCACAAAGAGACATTCAAAGGTGTAGCAACAAATCTTGATTGCGGTAAACATTCAGTATTACATGCATTAGCAGATGGAAGAGTAACTTTTACATTTAATGACTCAGGAACTTCTCCGTCAGTTCCAACTTTAGATGTTGATGTAGTTGAGCACATGGATCTTGGTATTACAGAAGATGTTAAGTCAATTACATCTACAGCAGCAGTGCTGGTAAGTTAAGGAGTTCATTATGGGCTTATATGACAACTATAAAATGGCAAACGATTTCAGTGGCCAAAACAATGGCTTTAATGGCTTTATGGTTCCAGAACAAAATGGTTACCAGAACTTTGCATCTGTGATGGGTGGTATTGGTTCAATTGGTCAATTCGGTACCGGTCTATATTCTATGATACTTGGTAAGGAAGGTCTTGATGACACTCTTAAAAACACCAAGTTAAATAGAGAGATTGCTACTGAGAACCAGACTTTTGAGCGTGAGCGTAGAGCTGGCATCAACAGCATGTTCGCGTAAGGAGTTACAGATGAATAATTCAGGACGTTTAGTTCCTGTTGGCAACTCATACACGAGTCTATTCAATAGTGGTGTAGAGGGTGTCAACAGATCATTCGAGAATATTGCAAACATAGCTCAGTCTTATGGTGATCGTATTCAAAAGCGAGCATTAAGTAAGCAGATGATGGAGCGTGACATGGCTATCAATGAGCTACTTATGCAAAAGCCTACAAACGGTGAAGTAGTTTTGGCGCCAGAGCGAGCTAAGTCAATGCTTACTTATGGTTCAACTGGAGATATGAGCTACCAGCACAACACAGAGATTGTGCCACAAGATACAGTTAATCCATATTTGGCAGATGTTCTTGATGCAAATGGTACAGCACCTATTCAGAGCCCTCTGGACTTCCAAGAACAGCAACAAGGTGGTTTTGCTCAGATAGCTGGCGTTAGTCCGCTCATGGCTCTAGGATTGGCTCAGAAACAGGCACAACCTTATTATGCACAAGCTGCTTTAGAGCAGACGCAGAGTAATTCAGATCGTCTGTTTGGATTGAATCAAGATAAGTTTGGTGAGACACAACGTCACAATGGTGTTAGTGAAACAAATACAGCTACATCTAATGAGAATACTCGTAAATATCGTCAACGTGTTACAACTGAGAATGCTAAGCACAACAGACGTATGGAAGTACCTACTGATATTCGTGAAGCACAACAAGCTGGTTATGTTGTTGATGTAAACAAAGGTAAGGTTGATGCCAATGGTAATCCACTTCCTCCGAAGATGGCAGTGACAAAAGATTCGTTTGTTGAGTATCAGAAAGCTAAGGCTGCTGCATCTAAGCAGTCACATCAATCTGCTGAGACAATAGCTAACATCAAAAGCCAAGTGATAACAAGATACATAGACAAAATGAATGACTCTGAATATGAAGCTTATATGAAGCTATCACCTAAAGAGAGAACTGCTGTAAATGAAAGCATTATTTATAGTCAAGTATCTGGCTACCAAGATGATACACAGCCATGGTACAGCAAGTCAGACAGTGGGTTTAAGCCAATGTCTAATGTTACCACTGGTGGCTCTAATCATGATGGTATGCCGTCACGCACAGTAAACGGTGTGACAAAATACTACGATGGTAGTAAGTGGATTGACTAATGTCTGGCTTCAATACTCCTCCAACTGCTGAGGAAGTAAAAGCAGTAGGTTTTGAATCACCTCCAACAGCTTCAGAGCTGCATCAGGGATCAACACCTGATGACTTTGAGACACCACCAACCAATGATGAAATGTCTATGTTTGAGCAATGGAAGACTGCTGCTGAACCTGTATGGGACAGAACAGTAGAAGGAATAAGTAATACTCCTGAAGCTATTCAAGACCTTGCTGCTGGTGCAGTTGCCGGAACTGGTGACTTAGTAAATATGGTTGGTGGTATCAGAGATCTTCTGGACCCTAAGTTTTATGTTGATGCAGTACAGAACTGGGACAACCAAGGTATTTCTTCACCTGAATACAATGCTAAAACAGATTCACCACTTGGTGATGCTATTCATCATCTTGGTGACACTATGGCATCAGGTGAACGTGACAGTGAAGGATTTCAATCATTCCCATTCTATGCTGGTGAATTTGCTGGTACAGTCAATCCATTGGGTGCATTGAAGACTGCAGTCAAAGGCACTGTAAAGACTGCTGGTGGTGCACTGGATATGTTGAACCTTGGAGCACAAAAGCTTGGTTCAGAGAAATTAGTTGAGAAGCTTATTACCAATCCATTGACCCGACCATCTAAGACTGGTTCAATTCCTGACTATTTAAAGACTCAGTTTGTTCAAGACTATAAACTTGACCCTGGGTTTGTAGAAATGATTGACACTAAGTTGAAGACTAGCCTGGTTCATAATGAGGACGTCATGAAGTTGTTCTCTGAAAATATGAGTGACCTAACTAGCCATGAAAGAGATGTTGTTCAGTACCTTGTTGGTAGAGATGCAGTTGCTTTTCCTGAGATAGCAAAAGAGATACAACTGGACTCAACTGCATACAGAAATATGAACAGACGACTATATGACCGCGCGAACAGCATGAGATTGCAGATCTTTAAAAATGATGAAGATCTTACGAGATTAGGAATGGTTGATGAGGAGGCCTCTGCAAGAGCTGGTAGTCTATTTAGTCCTAATCCTGCAGAGAGTAGAGCTTATGTCAATCGTCAATATAAAGAGCGAGAGAACCTTAAGGGTGGAGTCGAAGGGCGAACCATTATGGGCAAGCGTGGAGTGTATGACAATGAAGGTAATTTCATTCGAGCATTTACAGATGAGGAGCGAGCCATTATGGTTCCAGAAACTCAGTTTGTTGCAGAGAAATCTATTGCAAAACAGCTTGATGACATTACACAGGGTGAAGTCATGGACAAGACCCTTAAAATGGGAAGACCTACAACTGATGCCAGTACGGGATTAGTGACAGATGCTGTTATTAAAAACCTTATTAAGACACCAGAGGAAATGAAGACCTTTGTTGGTTCAACTCCTATGTCATCTGAGAAGGGCTACATGCTACTTCAGGGTAAGCAGTATGGAAACCTATCTGGTCACTATGTTCAGGAGCAGACAGCCATTAGATTGAAGTCTATGGTTGAAGACCTTGGACGTGAACCAAACCTTTGGAATTATTATCGTAAGTATGTAGGCCAATGGAAGGCTGCTGTTACTATTAAAAACCCAAAGACTCACGTAAATAACATGGTTGGTAATATCGGTATGTTAAACATCTCTGGTGTTGACAATGCTGCAATACCTGGGATACTTAAAAACGGATGGAAATTCGCATCTGAAGTAGACGGTGAAGTTTACAATGCTGCAAAACGTATTGGCTTACTTGAGGGAACAAAAGTTCAAGAGCTTGAGCAAATGGCTGGTATGGGTAATACTGCTGGACGATTTAAGACTCCAAGTCAGTTTGAAGCTGCAGACATTGCTAAAAATATCTATATGACTGAGAACAGTGCAGTAGGTAAAAAAGTATTTGGTGCATACCAAAAAGAAGATGAAGTCTATAAGCTTGGTATTTTTGATCATTACAGAAAGCAAGGCATGACAGACCAAGAAGCTAGAACCGCAACTGAAAAGATAGTCTTTGACTACGCAAAGAAGTTGCCTCGTGGTGTAGAGTTTATGCGTGACACAGGACTCATTCCTTTTGTTACATGGACATACAGATCATTCCCTATGTTTGCAGAAGTGCTTGCCAAAAGACCTGCTCACTTAGCAGCTACTGCTGGTGCACTTATGCTTCTAAACGAAGAGGATGACAAGGTTACTGAACCAACAGTTGCTGGCTCAAAATTGAACTCAAACAACTGGACCCCATACATGGAATACTTGAACCCACAAGAGTACATAAAGAACCAAACTCTATCTGGTATTCCTCAACAAGTTGCAGCTATTGCTAGTGGTAATGAGTTGAAGTATGGACGTATGCGCACACTTGACCGCAAGGGCACTACAAAGGCAGAAGGGTTTGTTGGTCGCCTAAAAGCTGCTAAAAACCTATTGCCTATACCTGACGTTTACAATGACTTATTTGACATAGGGGTTGATGTTAAAGAGGGCAAGCGCTCTCTTGGTAACTCTGCTCTGCATAGGTTGCTATTTACAAACACTCCACAGAACAGCGGTCACAAGAGACGAAAGTCTACACGTAACAAAAGAAAAGAGAGATAACTATTATGATACTACCAGACATAGCAGCTCAATTAAATGCAGACATGCTTCAGCGTAAAGCTGCAAGCGCACATGTTAAGACCTCTACTATTAGAAGTCGAACCAATAAAGAGATCATGACTGAGGCTGTAAGGCAATACAAAAATGAGAAATATAAGCTAAGTTCTAAGCGGCTAACTCAAGTTCGTGTGCCTCATGTTCACTCAGACGTTGTGTCAAACGAAGAAATAGCTGTGACTCTTAACATGACTGTAGAAGAAGTTAATAAGACGTATGCAAGTGCTATGTATAAAATACGTACACTTATCAAGAATCACCCGGATAAAGGGAACAGTCTTAGAAGTTATCTTCATTCTTCAGAGCAAGCTATTATGGACTCTGTATTTTAATATGTCACTTTGACATATAAGAAGTTATTTATACAGTTATTTGCTACACTTTCTGCAACACAAAACATAGAAAATGTGTAGCAAGTAAGTTGAATGACCCCTATATATGGGGGCTCAGCGGTAGAGTAGGTGACTGTTAATCACTTGGTCGCTGGTTCGAATCCAGCATCCGGAGCCACAACATAGGGCTTTATAGCCAATCCTTCAATTTACTGTTACACATTTTGCTACACAAAGCAGAAGAGATGAAACACGTACACCTCAGATCAAATACCTATCACTACAGACGCAGAATACCAAAGCAACTACAAGCTTACTTCAGTACACCCTACTTTCATAAGTCTCTATCAACAGACAAATTATTATCATCTATGCTATCTGACAAAATAAATAGTACATTCTCAAACGCAATAATAATGACAACCCTCAACATGGTTCCAGACTTAGAGTATCTACATATTGCAAGCAAGCCAACTGAACCAACAAAGATGAGCCATGAAGGTCAAACATCAAGTGAAGTATTTAATGCTTATATAGGCAGCTTAGAGACATCAGAGGCAAGGATGAAAAAGATAAGTAAATACTGCAAAGTATTGGTTCAACTACTTCCAGAAAGATTAAGCCAGAACTCTATTGATGAGCTGCGCAAAGATATTGGAAGACTTCCAAAGGGAACCATACACAAGTACAAGAGTATTGAACCAAGCAAGCAAGTACTTATGAGCTTTAATAGTGATGAACTTCTATCTGTAAAGACAAAAAATGATTATGTAAAAACTATCAACAGTGTATGTAGATTTGCTAATAAGAGGCAGCTTATAGAAAGAGAATACTCAATAGCTATGTTTACAAATAGTGTTGCCCCTAAAGATCAGAGACAGTCTTTGAGCTGGAGTGGTATAGAACAGCTCATAAAGGGGTCCAGGAGTGAAGATATGGGTCAAGTCTATACTCTGCTATACCTAAGTGGTATGAGGCCGTCAGAGGCTTACAAATGCAAGATTAGTATTGTTGACGGGGTGAAGTGTTTTGATCTTAGAAGCAGTGATATAGAGTTGAAGACAAAGAGTAGCTATAGGCTTATACCTGTGCATAGAGATGTGTGTGCTGAGAGTGCACTGGAAGCCATGAGAAGCATTAAACTGGATTATCTAGGTAAATGTACCAGTAAGAGTTTGAATGGCTTAGGGACCTTGTATAGCTTGAGACATTCTTTTGTGAACCATATGATAGAAGCTGGTGCAGATGTACATGTGGTTAGTGAGTTAGCTGGTCATGTTCATAGTGGAATGACTCTTGGTAGATACAGCAAGGGGTACAGTGTTGCAAAATTGAAAGAGGCTATAGATCTTTTGCAATTGTAGGAAGGGTCTGTCTGAAAATCTATAATAATATAAAGTAAAGTAAAGTAAAGAGTAAGTACAAGTACAAGTAAAGTAAAAGGAAGTGTATATACACTCTTACATAGCGCATTGGCGCGGTCCTGGTGGGGAAGCTCAGAGTCGAGCTCTGCTCGGCGATAGAGGTTCATCCATCCAGGAATGTATATACTTATTACTTATAGTGTCTCAATTATGGCTCTCATGCAATCCCTACATCAGACTGTTACGACCAAACAGCACCTACGGTGCCATTAGGTCATCAAGTCCAAATGTAGAAATTGCCATCGGCCACAATGGAGACTTTGGGTTGTTGGTGTTCTCTATAGGAACCGTCATGTTAAATAATGGTTCGAGTGCGTAAGTATCTCTATAGGAACCGCAACGTTTACAGCCCTATTTCATGAGAACCGCAACTTTTTGTGCTATAATAAATACAATAAAAACAAAGGCTGCAAATGAAGGTTCTTAATTGGAAATATGAGACAGGTACTGACCCTTTACTTGATATTATCAATACTGGTAAATTCAAAGATCAAAAAGAGTTGGCAGAAGCATATGGCAAAAGTCTTAGAACTGTAGAAAACAAAATGAAGTCTCTAAAAAAAGCAAAGCTGCTTGATGTAGTTCGAGGTGTACATAACCAGATCTTTTATCTTATTGGTTCAGACGCAACGCAGAAATACGATTTATACGAATGTATTGAGATTTACAACTTTAGGCATGAATATGATGAACATATTGAAGAGGAAGAGTTTAAGTTTTCTGAGGACTTTGAATCTTCATCTGATTTTGAGCCATATGTTCCAGCGATGAAACAAAAGTTGTCGGATAAAAAGATGATTGGAATTGATCATTGCATTCAAGAATTAGGTTACCCTCAATCTATAGTAATTACTCTTCCTGCAAGAGGGCAGAAAGATTGTGATGTCAAGGTGTTTTAACTTGTTTGACGTCAATGACGTACTTGACACCAATGACGTCATTATGATATAATACTTCAATTAATTAAAATAGGAGTTAATATGAAAACTGGTGCTAAACGTGACGTTAGAGTTGGAATTAGAGTAACCGAAGAAGAACGAGTTTTGTTAGAGAATACTAGACGATACATAGGCTTATCTATGGTGGACATGATAGTCAAGCTCGCTTCTGATTACCATGAAGAAAACAATCAGCCATTAGTTGACAGGCTGTACAATAGCATCTCTAAGATGTCAGCTCTTGGTACAGCAGACTACTTTTCAATAGAGGAAGCAATTGCTATGGTTCCAGCATATGTATTATCAGAAGAAGAGAAGCACTCTATGGTAATCAATTTAACCGGAAAGTCTATTCAGCAATGGAAAAAAGAAGCTATGTATAAACTTCGTGGTCAAGACTCAGAAGAGGATAAATAATATGAGACTTTCAGAAAATCAATTACAAATTAACAATAGTGTTGTCGTTATAAATGACTTGCTACAAGATGCTTATTACAGAGGTCAACAAGACCTACTTATGGCTCAAGCTATTAGTTCAGTACAGGAGCCATTCCCAGGTGGTGAGGCTGTGTTTGAGGTGCCAGGTAACATAGAGGTTAGCTTTGAAGATAAAGAGGCTTGGTGGGAAGATATGGACCTTAAAGGTGTTGGTTCAGTGTTGGCGAAAAGAGAACCAATAACAAGGGCTAAACATGTCAAACATACGTGGGACAAAACTATTACAGATGCTTTAGTTCATGAGATCGATGTGAATAAGAGAAGTGTTAAAGAATTAGCAGAGTCAAATAATATTGGTCTTACTGCTAGTGCTATTCGTAAAAAGCTATGGAACCTGGGTTACAGATCTATTAAAGGTAACTATGTAAAGGTAGGTGCGTAATGACTGAGGGCAGAACATTTACTGCAAGAGATATTCTTGACCAGTTCTGGATTGATGGCTGTGAAATATGGAAGGGTTACTATGATAGATTTGGTAACTATAAAGAGAAGGTTGTTACTAACCAGTTGTCAGCAAGGGTTGACTCAGATGGTCGTCCAAAGATTAAGTTGACAGAGCTTAAGTATGTACTTGAGACTGGGAAGTTGCCTATCGGTGGGAAGATGGTTGAGTTGTCTACCGGTGAACACGTAATGGTTAGTGATGACAGAATGTTTTCTGTATTGGCATACAAGAATACTTCTCATATTCACTACCAGGAAAAGCATAGAGATAAGGAGTTCCTTGTAAGATGGACCACTCCTACATCTGATAGAAGTAATAATTCAAAGGTCTTTGGAAGTCTTGATGAAGCGAGTAAGCATGTTAGAGATATGGCTGAAGCTAACTGGAAGAAGCCTATGAGTAATGTGTCTGAGCAGTTGTGGTTAGATTATGAGGCAGCCCTAATGAAAGGCTAAGCTGTTCTGCTTTGTACCTTTTAACCATTGGTTCATCTCTTCTAGTGACATGGCTTATCCTTTTATGTTTGTCTTAGATGACTTGTTTAGTAACATCTTTCTGAAGGCAATGTCTTTGATCTTTGTTTCAAATTCTTTTTGTGACATGTTGTACTCCTGTGAAGTTTAGTAACACAAGTATAACATAGCTGAGTCTCTTAGACTCAAGTTGCGCTCAGTTATATGTTGTATACTTCCATTGTTCCAGTACTTTCCGCCAAAAGTATTGGTAGACACCCGGCCCTATACTCTTTAGCATAGGCTTCGTAACCCTTTTGTTATTGTTACTACAGGGCCACCTACTTACTCCTACATTAATCTAGCAATCTTATTTGACAGTTCATTGTGACTGTCATGCAATACTTGACATATGTTCAATAAATTTGTATACTTCAATTAATAATATTCAATATAACTGATTAAGAGGCATGTATGGCGAGCAAGTTTAAGGTAACACCAGCTTTGTTAAAGCGTATCACTAAATGGGCAAGTAATGGCCTGAACAAAGGTGATATTGGTGTGCTACTTGGGTACTCGAAAGACTACTGGTTCCAGTTGATGAAAGACAGTGACGATCTTACTAGCGCCTATATGGTTGGACGTTCAGAGCAGAAATCACTGCTTCTTAATGCTACTATGAAACGTGCATTGAATGATGACCACAAGGACTGCCACAAGGCTTCTGAGATGCTTATAGGTAGATTGGATAAGGTTGATGCTGATGATGCCTCAGAGGGCGCTGTTGGTACTGTGAGTGATGATGATATTAAGCAAGAGATACTTGATGAGCTCAGTGATGATAGTTGAATTCATTAAAGGCTACACTGTCTCAGATGATGGCACAGTAACATCACTTAATTATCGTCACACTGGCTCACCTAAAGCATTATGT
>JAULBQ010398758.1:0-15434 GCA_032355525.1 Pachydermia laevis
GGAATAATTTTGTTCGAGCCAATTATCAGATACACTGAGTATTTCTGTTTAAAATATTACAAGATGGTCCAATTTAAGCAACATTTTATTAGCCAAATACTAATTGTCTTAGCCACTTTGTATTAAAAATTAGCAATTGGCTAAATTGGCTATGGACAGGGTGAGCCCTGCAAACATGCTTTTTTTCTGAATGAGTGTGCAAGAGAAAATGATAAAGTTTTTACAATATTCAGTGGAGAATTAAAGTGTAATTTAGGATTCTAAGACAGACCGCTCACAAAGCAGAGTTGTGAGTTCAGGATAAACTACTTGCACCATAATTGAATTTTGTCAAACAATTCTCGAAAGTAAAGTTTAAAAAAATATATATCTCGTAACTCTTTACCCAACGCCATCTGTCATTTCTAAAATAATTAAAACTAATAATGATAAAAATAAGACACCTGCTTACTCTCCCAACTGTTAAACATATTTGTTTATCAAACATATTGTAAGAATGGTCATGCGGATGAAAGTTAATACAATTTAGTGTTGTCTCTGTTTGTTTTTGAGAGGTATGGTAGTCAACTGTATTGTAAGAATCTATTGAATGAACAAAAAGAGTTTGTGAATGGTATGTCAGTTTGTATTGACCAGTGTATATTTTTAGTATATATCGTCTCTGTTTATGCATGTTTAAGTATTATTTTGAACATATTAAAGTCAAGTACGACTTTATATGATATTCCACGCCAAAGCCAAATACTTGTACATAGAATCGTAGATTAGTTTTTCGTCGTGTGCCAAAAGAGATTAGTCGTCATCCGCATTGCAAACATTGAGAAAGTTTTAAACTAAACATATCTTTGTAATTAAACTAATTAGAATTATGCGCATATTAATTTTTAAATAATAATATTTGTACATGTAGTTCAGCCAAAAAAGTAATGTTTTTTTTGTTTTTTTTAAACAATATTTATTAACGTTTGTCGTTTGGGATTGACCAACAGGTGATACCTATATTAAGGTCTCTCCCTGTAGTGTGTTGTATTAAGACCTGTTTGCAATTAACACTATTAATAACTGTTAATATTTGATTTAAAGAAATTGAACACTTAATAACTGAGGAATTTATTTGTTTGATCTAGCATTAAATGTAATATATATAATAATTTTAATTGTTGGGTTAGGATATAATATAAAATGGAGTTTAAAATAAATTTTTGGCAAAGTTAAATTTAATTACAGTTAACATGTTCGGTAATGTTAGTTGCCGTAGAAATCTACACAACCCAATTAAACAACAAAATCTTTTTTAAATTTGGTATAAAATAAACTTTAAGACCTAAACCTTAATTAAAAAAAAAAGTTCCATTCACTGCAATCTTAGCTGTTATTGTTGAATGGAATAAAAACAAAAACAAAAACGTTTTATTTACAACATACTCAACACATTTTATTAACGATTAAAACTTATATTGATGTCGGACGTATGGTAAAATAACACTAAGATCTTGAGAAAGGAACCTGCTGCCACCAAATAATGGGTTACTCTTTTCTGAAATTGAGTGAAATAAGGGCCGAGTATTCACACAAAAACTAATTATAATTTTTTAGGTTGATGGAAGGAGACTCACTCTTTGTAGTGAATTTCCATTGATTATCTTTTTGGATGTTTGCTTTGTGTGATGTTTTTTTCTTCTTTTTTCTACTTTTGAAAAAAAAGAAAAGAAACAAAACTAATCTGATTAATGTTTGATGTTTTCATTGTGCCAAAATTCAGTTGCCGTAGCAACAAAACAACAGTATTCACAATTTGTCTTCCGTGATATTTATTTATAGTTGTTATGTTTATTTTTAGCGTGAACTAGTCGTAATGTAGATTAGTTAGGTATTTAGTCTAGAGAGATATTTATAGCTCGCACAAACTGTGTACATACCGCAATTTGCATTTCATCATACGTTTATCACTATCTACTTTCAGTTTTTGAAAAATTCCGAACACATTTCATGGTGTACCTGTCCACAAATAAAAAGTAATTTGCAATTCAACATAAGTTTATTACTATCTACTTTCAGTGTTTGAGAAATTCCGAACAAATTTCATTGTGAACCTGTACACAAAATAAAAGTAAAATAAAAATTTGTTTCTGTTTAGGTGTAATAGTTCACATCACAAAGCATTCAAATTGAATGGGTAAGGTATGGGGTGGGGGCAGAATTGCATATATGTAATTTTTTAATCCGATATAACTTCATTGATCAGCAGATCATTTTAAATGGTTAATTAAAAATCTCAGCAATTCGAGATAAAACGACCTCGTGCCAAAAACAACCCCCACTGTTTGAAAGAAACTTCAAATTTTAAGTATAGTATAATGTATATTAACATGTATAAAACGTAAACTAAACAGAAATCATTGGTCTTAGGTTGTCAGTTATGTGTGCTACATTTGTATATTAATATCTAGTCAGTGAAAATCCAGTGCCAAAAATGTGTCATATAATATGTGTATTAAATTCTTTTTATTTCCGTGACTATAAAAATTATGTTATTCTTTTATTTGTATGATCATAAAACCAAAACCTATTTTAGATTGATAATTCATGCATGACATACTAGTATTTTATTTTGTACATAATATTTTAGCATAGTTGTATTCGTATTTTAAATCTATTCTTCCAGAAAGAGGATTTAGACATTATAATGATTAAATAAAATATTCGGATATTTACAAAGCAACACAGTATTATACTCCAAAATTATAAATAAAATATACAGTATTAGTTTGTAATTAATGTGTGTCTTCCATACTTAATTTAGGCAGTTTTCTGTACAGTTATAACAGTATTTTAAATCAAATTAAAGTATTAACAAAGCGCATTTTTATACCCTACATTCATAATTAAAACAGTATTTTATCTTTGTGCTTCCATGATTAATAACCATAAATTGTAACCCAGTGCTACCATTACAAATGTAATTTATTCTATTGTGGTAATACATTTGATAGAAGTCAAGAACAAAACTTGATATTGTTTTTCTTGCTAAAATGGATTGTTCCTGTTCTTCCATATTTATTGCAATGAATTTAATATATTTTGAATGTCACTTGACATTTCAAAAAGTTTACCATTTTGAGGTACTTTTGTACAAATACGTAGTACTGTAGTAATATATTTTCAAATTATTCATATGCAGACATGTTCAAAATCTAGTCTGATATGTTCTAATTCTAGTCACATGTATTAAAAAATACAAATCTTCCAATAAAACATTAAAATATTAAAAATATAGGTGAATGTATTCAAAAGCTAGCCAGATGTGTTCAAAATCTAGTTGTGTGTGTGTGTATAATATATAATACTCTCCCACTAAAGAATAAAAACGAATTGAGCCACTTGTAGTACTTTTTAGTCACTTGTGTTCAAAATCTAGTCATGTGTGTTTAATATATAATAATCTTCCATTAATGAAGAAAAAATAATCTAGCCATATGTGGCACTTTTTAGTCAATTGTGTTCAAAATTTAGACGTGTTTTTAATATATACCATAATATTCTTCAACTAAAACATAAAATGTTTTTAAAATCTTGCCATGTGTGACAAACTTGAGTCAAGTGTGTGTCAAAATCTAGTCAAGTGTGTTCAAAATCTAGTCAAGTGTGTTCAAAATCTAGTCAAGTGTTCAAAATCTAGTCAAGTGTGTTCAAAATCTAGTCGGACAGTTGCGTTCAAAACACTAGTCTTCCTCGAAAAAAGCTTTAAAAAAATTAAGTCCAATATGTTCAAAATCCAGTGATTTAATAAAAGTATTATAGTTCTCCACTAAGGCTTAAATGTTTTGTTTTAATCCACTCAAATATAAGTCTTATCACATAGTATATTTTTACACTGCATTATTCAAGACCATACCAGTTGATAATTGTTAATGGGAATGGGAATGGGAAACTATTAACCTTCCAATATCTCGAGAGTTCAGGCACGCCCATCTCTGGTTCAGACTCCGACTTCGCCGGGGACTGATCCAGGGACGGGTGGGAATTGTTAATATATTATTACCTAGTATTATTATAGTGTCAGACTACTCACAGTATAACCTCAGTGTAACAGGATCTACTGTCTTTTTTGTATAAAGTAGTACAAATGTTTTTAAAATGTGCTATGTAAATATTTGCTCACCACTTTTTAACTGCATGTTGCCAAATTTTGTCTGGGTTATTATCAGCCACTACTGCAATACTCAATACCCCTCTAGTCATAATACTGATTATGTTTACTGTGCATAAATTAATAAATTATGTTTATTATATCTGCCACTACCATGAATTAATAAATTATGTTGATTGTATCAGCCAAAAAAAGTTCTGCATAATAGATGAATGGTACCAAATGTATGTACTTATTGGACTAAGATATTCTTTATGACTTGGACAATTTTATCTTTGTGTATAGTTTTTAGATTTGCATAATAATAGTATTAATACATTTGCTTGTTTTATTACATTTTAATGTCTTCCTGATGTATGAACACTTATGACAGTTGTTGCTGAATCCATTTTCTTCCCTAAAGCACCAAAAAAGCCAGGATTTTGCTTAATACTTGTTTAATGTCTTCCTGATGTTTAGAAACCTACAGTATTTGTTGCAGAAACCATTTTCTTCCCTAAAGCATCAACAAGCTGATGCCACCAGTACCACAAAATACTCAAGTTTTATTTTCTGTTGTCCTTTCTGATTGGTGCTTTTATCGGTTTGTTCAAAACTTGGAATGTATTTTTAGGTGGAAATACAGGGTTATGTGGAGACAGGATTGCATTTAATGAAATGGCATAATAACCGAGCAGTATTAGAACTAAAATCAAAATGTTTGTTACATATGTACCTGTGTTGTAGATGGTGTTTGTCATTTGTGTGTTTAATTAAATAGTCCTACAGCTTTGTGTTATGTATGTGGTTATATATCAGTGTTGTGTGCTTCTGTTTTTGTTGTTGCACAAAACGAGGCGCAAATTTCAAATAATATTTTTAAATTTTGGAGGTTGGAGAACTTTTTAATAGCAAATCATGATTTCGTATATTGGTGCAAATTGTACATTTATGTTTTATTTTGTGAACTGTGTGGTTATACATCACAAAAATAGATCTGTTTTTTTAGGCTACTAGTCGACTATGTAATGCCTGAAAGTATTAAATTTAAATCAAGCTACCTAACAACATATCTGGGGTTTTGGTTTTTACCAAACTAATTTATTTCAAAATCACAATTTAAAACTGCCTATAATTATGTTAATGAAATAATTTTTAAAGTATATATTTGTATATTTAGTATAACACATACAATTTGGTCTTTATATTCAATCAATTACATTTAGAAATGTAGTTAAATTTTGTTTTAATTACTTAAAGAAAAAAGCTACCATTTTTGTTTTTTATTCCACGTTTTTCTATTGACTAATCTAATCGGCAAAATAATTTGCATAATTTATGTACTCAAAAAATCATGAGACAACTCATCAGTTTTTATTTTTTATTATTTGATGCATTGAGAAATATATATTACGACTTAATTCCATATTGGTCCCATATTCCAGTTTGATTATTGTTATTATTAAAGGTGTATATTTTCTTCCTCATACATTGTATTCATTGTTAATAATTCTACTATAGTCCGTTCCAGTGTTCCGAAAACACGTTTTTTGTGAACAATTTAGTTTGACTTGTCGTAATTAAACAAGTGAAAGCATTTTTGAAATCGGTAAAATACGCTATTTTTTGTTGGATTGAAAACATTAATGGTTCAGAAACTAATAAAAAGATAATAGTTACTTATTGTACGAAATTGGAACTCAAGATTTTATAACAGCCCTCAGTTATACGTTACAGCTAAGGAAGTATTCTAAAATGATTTCCAATTTCGTACAATAAATAAGTATTACATTGTTATTAGTTTATGAACCGTTAATTTTTTCAATCCAGCTCAAAAATAGTGTATTTTGCTGATTTCAAAAATGCATTTATTTGTTTTTTTCCGTGAAGTAAAACTAAACTATTTACAAAAGACACGTTTTGGGAACGATTCTGGGACGGACTGTAAGTCGATGTGTGCCACTTGGTCACATTTGGACACTTCAATACTCATGCCAGGCTCAAGACTATGTTGTTGGTTCACAATGAACTTTGTACGTCCCCCCAGTACGTTGATTTTATTTCTTATTCATGACTGTAAATATTTCATATTTTATGATTTGAATTTAGTTTTTGTTTGTAGATGACTGCATGCAAATAAATGTGTAAAAAGAAACGTCGATGTCCGTTTGAGAAGGGATACAATCGTTTGTTCCTTTCGTCTCAACGGGATGAGTGTCCATCTAGTCATTTTTGAGTCACTTATCCGTCTGTCTGTTTGTCTGTCTGTCTGTGTCATGTGTTACTGAATTGAACATGTGTTTGCCAGAAATATCTACATTTCATTGGCAGTACTACTTCAAAACTACACGTGTAATGAAAGAAAGTAACTGTTAAGGAATGGGGTGGGGGGTAAATACAAAACAGCCCTAGGGATATATCGAAGTGTTCTGCTGTAGTACCACAAAAAAGGCCCCTTTTCAAAAGTGGGACTACAAATTCACAATTTCTTGGCTACAAATTAATCCATTGACATACCGGTAAGCAAATTTCAAATATCAGTCATATGCACAAAACACGAACTCGCACAAAATGTTAACTTTATTATAAATACTACGAGCAAAGCAACTGCTTTTGGCACATTCAAACGGCTGTTATTAATTTACAATAGTTGCTAAATGGGTTTTGTTGAGTATAGGCTGAAAGTGCACTTCGACTGTTAAAACACCGCACAGATATGGAAATGCACATTTCAGAGCACGATATCGCGTAGGATGATAAATTAATCACGGAATCATATTAATGTAAAGCAGGCCTTAAGTACAAAAATCCTTATTTGTTAACTAGATAACTACCTGCATTAATCATACGATACGATAATGATTTACCATGCCTATATCCACAGAGGTTCAGGCATGTCTACCCCGGGCCCAATCCCTGACATCGCCAGTGATTGGGACATTACCTATAATGATGGGGACAATTTAGACTAAATTACTCTTTATTAATATTATAAACCCTGTTGTAATTATATCCCGAATGTCAACACTTATTGGGATTGACTCGACTGGTGCATACAATGTTCATTATTCGTTTATCTCAGTTTAAAATATTTTTATTCTGTTTTACAATCCGTGTTGTCACTTCATCTGTTTCATTGTATGATCATGTACCATTGCATTTTCATCATTATGTGTTTTAAACATGAAGCTTTCCAGTTCAAGGGACATTCCACAAATAATTGACGTCCTTTTTCTTTTCTTTTTTTAAAAATCCCTTTTAAGTAAATTTTTTATTCTGTGCTGTTTTGTCGTTACATTTTTGTGTGCTCTAGACTTCTGTATATGTAATTATTGTCCAAACAAGAAACGTTATGCTTAATAAGGTTTATTATGTACCGACAAAATTATCAACAAATTAAGTTAGGGTGTGATCTCCAATGCATATAAGGATTTCCAAGTATACAACTTTCAGTTTCATAATGATTAATAAGGTTTATTGTGTGCCAACAAAAGTACCACCAAATTAAGTTAGGATGTGATCCTCAAAACATATCAGGATGTTCAGGTTATATGCTTAGAAAAGTCTTTGTTAATAATTTTGTCCCAACAAGAAACATTAAGCTTAATAAGGTTTGGTATGTGCCGGCAAAATGACTAACAAATTATGTTGGGACATAACCTACAATGCATATATGTGGATGTCCAGGTCCTATGCTTTGAAAGATCACATGAATGTTGATAATTTTGCCAAGTCTTCATAGCAACAATAAAACCCTACCTCTCTGTGTTCACATCAGCCAATTAGAGAGCTTTGTCTGTTGGACGTACAAAACCACATGTTAACTGCAACGCCATTGGCTGCTACAGTGGTGCTTAGGTCAGAACATACAGTTCAATGATTTCATTGGCTAATAAAGAAATGAACATTTTGGTCACAGTAGTTTTTGCTTTTTTCACTGTAGTATGTGTGTTTGTGACGAGAAGGTAATAAAATTCAGTACCTTTTTAATTCGGAAACTGTCGACAATATAGAACAAATCAAATTTGCACTTGAATACAAGAAATACGATTATGCTAAAGAACTTGCAGTTGCAGAATTAGCTAGGTTGGGAAATAGGAATAAGCTTATTAAGATAGCCGATTCTTCAGACGGTGGTTGGGAGACCGTGAAACAATACGTTTCTCGTGAAGTGGCCTCACATTCGGACGATGACAAGCGCATTACACGGGCCGAAAACAAAGCGGTTCGGAAGAGTAAAGCAAAGTTGTTACGATCTTTACGTGTACATCCATATTCAAAGTCACGTAATTTTAACCATGTTCTTTCAGTTTCTTTTGATATTGACAACACTCGCAGTGGTAGCCACCAAGCCAGTCGTTGTCTGTTCGAGCCAGAGGTGAGGTGCGTGTTTCTCGTGCGGTGAGTTCAGTCATTGTAGACGAGATTGCCCACTGCTCAGTTCAGGTAAGCCGTCGGAATACCGCACGAAATGCCACGGTCACGGGCCAGCGACAGTAAAGAGACAGAAGTTGAGTATGAAACATTATTAACTTGTGATTATTTTGAATATGAACAAGGAATGGCTGAAATTATTGTGAAAGATGGGCTCAAACAAAGTACAATTTTGGCGTGATATATAGGAGCAGTTGATTTTGTTATTATTGAGAATGGTTATAAGATACCCATTTATTATACACCACCAACTATGTAGTTTAGGAATAACGGATCAAGTAAACAGTGCGTTTGTTACGCAAGCAATTACGGATTTAATTAAAGAGGTTTAGTTGTGGAATGTAGTAGCTAGTCGGTTATCTGTTGCTGTTCAGGTTTTTGGCAAAAAACGGCTCATGTTTGATTTGAGTTTGATTAATAAGTACATTTGGAAATCCCCTGTTAAATATGAAGACTGGAGGACTGCTCTTATGTACATAAGAAAGGGTGATTGGTTAGTTAAGTTTGATATTCACTCTGATTACCAACATATAGATATTTATGAGAGCCATACTCAGTTTCATATGTTTCGCATGGAGAAAATAATTCTAACACTTATTATACATTTCTTGTTTTGCCCTTTGTTTTGAGCACAGCCCATATGTGTTTACTAAAGTTACTAGACAGTTGGTAAAGTTTTGGCGCTCTTAAGGGATTAATATTGTTACTTATTTGGATGATGGTATTATTTCTGGAACCTTGAGAAAGAAACTATCGAGGTTGGCGAGACTGTAAAACAAGATTTGATTCAATCCGGTTTTGTACCAAAAGTAGAAACATATTTTATGGAATCCATAACAACGTATTGAATGATTAGGATTTATCATTGATACTTCGGTTATGGAAATATGTACTATGGACGAGGCCGGCAGAGAGGTCTCTGTGATGTGATATGAGATTACGTAGCAGGCAGAGAGGTCAGTCTGTGATGTGATATGGGATCACGTAGAAGGCAGAGAGGTCAGTCTGTGATGTGAATAGGAAGATAGTAAAACTAAACCAAACAATTTCAGACATTTGGTCAGATCATGATGTTGTACCAGCTAGATGTTGGCTTCTGTGGTTGGTCAGGTGTTATCGATGGGTTTTGGTTACAGGGTCAGTTTCTCATCCGATGACCGGTCTCTATTTACACATATCGCTTGTATTAAATCCTGGAAAGAATGTATAACACGGTCTTCGCAAAGTTGTGCTCAACTTGTATTTTGGAAAGATGAGATTCACAATTATTCTACTAGAATACGTTTAACAGGGTCGGTAGTTCACAAAGTAGTGTATAGTGATGCAAGCGATATTGGATTTGGTGGATATAGTGTTGAGTGTAATATGTTCAAGTTCACGGATTGTGGACGTCAGAAGAAAGTAGAGAAAGTTCTACTTGGAGAGAGATGGCTGTGGTTAATTTGGTAATGAAGAGTGTTCTGTTCGTAAGGGTAAACAGTTAAATGGTTTACTGATAATAAAACTGTGGTGGCTATTGTTACAAAAGAAGTATGAAACCTGCATTACAAGTTATTGCAATGAAACTTTCAGTTTGTTTTCATAATCAAATAGTTAGAAATGCAATGGATACTAAGAGCGGGTAATGAACAAGCTGATTATCGGAGTACGATAGTCGATTATGATGACTGGGGAATAGCTCCTTTTGTGTTTACTACACATTTAAATCATTTATGGGGCCTATTTGAAGTTGACTGATTTGAATCTTACTACAATAACAATATCTAGATATAATTCTAGATTTTGGAATCCAGGTAGTGAGTGTAGATTCGTTCATTTTACATTGGGGTACTAGCTACAATTGGATTGTGCCTCCTGTATATTTTGGTTTCACGTGTACTTAAGACATATGGAAAGATGTAATGCCAAGGGTACTTTGGTGGTTCCTATGTGGTATTCGGCCAGTTTTTGACATTTGTTGTGTCCCGAGTGGTAATTTTGTAAATCAGGTGAAAGATTGGATCTATTTACCTACATATAAAGAAGTGTATACACCTAGCAGACTTAAAGGAGGTTTATTCGGAGAATGTGATTTGCAGTTTCATATGTTAGCTGTAAATATACAATTTTGACGAGTTTGTCATATTTTACAGGAATTTTAAATCCCGTTTTTCGTGATGAATTAGTGAATCTTCTTGGACATCTGAGGGTTATGGCGAGTCGGATACCCTAATTTTTTTCGTATTCCTGAGCTTGGTTTTTCATACTTGGAAAAAATGGGCGATGGTTTATGAAATTTGTTCTACTTTACCAATATCACCTTTACATTGTGCGTTGTATTTGTTATCAGTGATTCAAAGTAGCGAATCTATATTCTGCAGTAGATACTGCTTTTTACAGTATCAGACATTGTCATATGTTGGTGGGGTTGTCTTCACCTAAAGATAATTCTTTAGTAAGTTACCTGATTCGAATTTATAAGATTTGAGAACGTTATGTATGTGTTTAGTAGCCTTCGCTGGTTTTATGCGATCGGCAGAAATTCTTAACATTTTAGTCGGCGATGTTATTTTTTCGCAAGCTTATATGACTATATTTCATTGAAAAATCGAAAACTAATGTGTGTCGTGAATGGGGCTTGGCTAGTTATAGGTAAAACTGGTTCTGTGACGTGCCCAGTTTTGTGGCTAGAGGTATTTTCAGACCGCTAAAGTTGAAGCGGATTCGAATGAATTTGTTTTCAGAAGTATTTGTAAAACAAAAGATGGGTTATACACAGCAAGATAATTGTGTATAGAAGCAATTCAGCCTTTTGTTACGGATATAACCAAGTACGGTTTATATAGTTGAGATCTGGGGGAGCTACAGCAGCAGCCAATAATGGTATCCCAGAGAGGATGTTTAAACGCCATGGGCGTTGGAAGAGTGAGAATGCCAAGGACGGCTATGTTAAAGATAGTATGGAGAGTAGATTGGCAGTATTTTTGTTTTTGGGGCTTTAATTTACATGCCCGTTCTTTGAGTCTCGGTATGTGCACCACACAGTATGCCACTTACTTGTCGTTCGTGTTTTATGTACGGAATGGGGTGAAGGAGAAATATTGTTTCTTTCGTTTGAGGGACGAATTAGAAAGTAACTATTTTCTCCTTGGTTGAAGTACATAAAGGTCGGTAATTGTACAAGTGTTTGATAGAGGGCGCTGTTAGTGCTCTATATAAGGAGGTGGCAATGTGTTTTGTATCATCTCGGTCGTGGTGCACGCAATTTTACACTGTTTTGAAAGTATATATAACATATTTGTGTTTTGTTTTTATAGGTTGGCGAACCGTGAGAATACGTAGATGAAGGTGGATAGCCACTGGAGGGGTAACGGCCCATTATAATTCGATTCGATGATTACGTTGCAAGAGTGGAATTCAGATTTGAATTATGTAATTGTATTACAGAATAAACCGTGGTTTCAGTATGTGCACCACACAGTATGGCACTTACTTGTCGTTCGTGTTTTATGTACGGAATGGGGTGAAGGAGAAGAAACCTGTCAGTGGTATTCATTGTTGTGAGTACCAATATCTAACAAGAAAGTCATCCAACAAAAGGAAGCAAGTGCCGATAAAATGATTCTATTTTACACTTATTATGCGTTATATGCTACACACAAATGAAATGATGGTGCAAATAAAACACCCCCAGATAACTTTGTTAAACAAGAGGAAAATAAAAATAATATTACATGTCACAGCCACTTGAAATTTTGTATAATTACATACACAGCTCAGACCACAGATGGACATTGGATTCAAATGTATTGGAACAGCCTTGAAAGTTCGTGTTTCTGTTTAAAACAAAATACATGTTTATGCATTCCTAGTGTTAGAATGAATTAAATAACCCGGATTCATACTTTGGATCTGTTTCACACACAACAGACATGCTTCACTTGCAGTGTTTTATAATGCTGATGTAAACCTCTAAAACGGTTTCTAGATACCTTACCAATACCACAGTTCTGTAAACACTGAGATACAGTCGACAAAACATCTTGGACAATCTATACTTCGCTGCAAAAGTTTAGACTCACTTAAAATAAGATACATACAACTATGCACATACAATGAATTGAAAAGAGAAACAGCTTGTGTTGTGCAATGTTACGTGTTTGAAAATCAAATGTAGAGATAGCAATACACCGCAAAAACTGCAAACAATGACATTAAATAAGTGAGATTTGGATTGTGAGTAAACTTTTGCAGCGAAGTATATATGAAATCTGATCCTACTGGCCATTATGACTCTAGATCTTCATCAATACCTCTAACCAAAGCCAATAAGCATTGCGAGTCTAAACAACCGATCATCTCATCAATGTATTTATTTCATGGACACATCTAACAAGCAGAATTGCTAGCTGGTAGTTTGTATGTGAAGGTCAAGACTTCAATCTCCAGTCTGCATACAAATCTGACTGGGGATTTTAACGTTGTGGCAATACCAAACAAATTACATGCAACTGTCGACACTTACACTAAAGCATGGAAGTTCTTTTTTAAAAGTTTTATTTTATTTTGTGCTGTTCGGTGCACATACATATATGTACATACATCTCAACTATCTGGGTTATCTGCCCAGGAGAGTGGTTAGTAAGAGAGGCCTACCCATTGGGCCCTGTAAAACGTGCTCTGGGTTGAAGCCAGTATCACCCATCCTAGACTTTTAAAAGTTTCATAAGCAAGAGGCCTGGCCCTATATTGTTAAAGTTTTCTGAACACTACGATATCGTAAACCTGTCGTAACTGACTAAGTCACATCACGTCGTCATCAGTTACTACAATAGTAGTGCTGAAGTCAGAGGTATTGGGCCAAATGGAGCACTCTAATAGACCACAATACCATGCATCAACAGTTATTATGACTACATTTCTGGACAATGGCTGTGACGTGTAGTCAACAAGCGAACGACAATAAGAAGAAGTTACAACAGTTTTATGATATCGTAGTGCTAAGAAAGTTTGTAAATCTGGGTCCTGGATGTGAACCACAAGGTTCCCCCAAACCAAACAGACCATTAAAAACATTAGTTATCTAGCTTTAATTAGATAGCATTCGGACTTACATTTAAAAAAAATTCTGCACTTGGTTTAATATATCAAAACAGAAAATGAAACACAAATGAACTAAAATCTTGTGCATACTATTAGAAAAATCTTTCACCACAATGAAACCCAATTCCAAAATGTACTATTATTTAAAGACAAGTCGCTGAAGTGAAAGTGCTGGATAATTAAATAAAAGAAATGAAAGAACTTGCATGATAAAGATGCACATAATTCCATTCCTAATAAAAGAATCTGTTGTTATCAAAACCGTAACCCATATAATTCTGAAAAGTCAAATGAATAACTGTCAAATTAAATATGTTGAGAATTCTAATTAAAAGGAACTATATCAGGAATTAATTGAACAAACAATTTAACACCAAAAAAACCTTCCTGTAAACAAGAGCAAATTGATACAATTTTTAAACAACTTGTCATTGCTGAAAATGTCCTGACATGTCTTAATATGGAAGAGATTAAATACAATAATCTATCACATGGTAGTAAACAGAACTAATAAAAAAAATAGCCTTTTCTTCCTTCCCATGTGTTCCTGTTGTGGAGAATTTAAAAACTCTTGGGCATTCTACAGTTGCAATGGGGACTGAATGAAGGTTCATTTGCATTTAAAACACTAACCCAGCATCCAGAGCCATATTTTGTCTACAACTTCAGGTTTTTTTTGGTGGGAATTTAAATAAAAATAAATCCAACATGTTAATTTTATTTAATTTGAACAATTTTCAAAAGCAATTTTTGGCATAATGACAACCACAAACACGAAACACACTTTTTCTAGGGTCCTGTTTGGTGAATTGGGCAAACTACATTTTAAACAGGAAAAATGGGATTGACCAGAATATGATCAATATCAAAACTTTGGTTTAAATTGGTGTTCCAAATTATATCTTCATAAAATATTATCCAACAAACCACTAACATATGATGTGAACATCTTAAACATGTTTCTTTTTGTTTCCCTTACTTTAAACCTGTGTTAATTCTGATTACATACATGGATTTCTCAAAAGTGCATTTTATCAATGCTTTTAAAGCTACGAGTAGCTTTAGAAATCTTAATATGGAAGTTGTCAAGTTGTACTTGGCAATAAGTGCAATATCAGTTTGGGAATGCCCTAAGGCAAAAAGGCCTGTAACTGGCCCCCCTTTATATAATCTAGATGACAGACTGGTGTTAAATCTACAATAACCTGCCTCTAATTTGAGATCTACTACGACTAAAACAAATTCAGAGATGTTTTAATATTTGGAGCAAAAAATTGTAAACATATGAAACTTTTAATTTTCTTTGAAGTTGATAAACATTCACATGCCTTCACTGGTTATCAATAAATAAATAAACACACATTGTACAATTCTGTTGGACTGTTATTGGTGACCTTACTGCCATCACAAACACTGAAAACGGTTCACAATGAGTGAAAATTAATTTGTGAATAAATGGTAATTTTTGGTATTAAATTTTAATCAATAGATGTAAAGGAAAATTCACAAACAAGATGTGATATTTTTCTCAGCTGTCTGTTAAAAAACACAGATTCGCATTCCTATGTTAATAATTATATAAGATGTGTTTATAATAATTTAAGGTAGTTGGCCAATCGGAATAGAGTTTTCCAAAGTCATGGAACCATATATCTTACTACCCTCTTTTTTTTCCCCCTTCACAGTCCATTCCGCGACGTGGTGAGGGGGCGTGTATGTCTCAGTGACCCAGAGAGCTATGCCAGCGGGAGCTTTGGCTTCTGTTAAGGACACCCAAGCTGGATTGGTC
>JAULBQ010400977.1:0-15250 GCA_032355525.1 Pachydermia laevis
TAGTAGACCCGTCTATGACGTTTTCTTTCGGACAAGTTAGAAAAGTTTTCAATGTAAATTTGCTATTGACTTATTTTGTTTTGACGATTACCAATCTATTTGACATGTCGAGTTTTAACAAAAGTTTGAACAAAACAAATTGTACCTTTTACGAACTATGGAAATGAAGCAAAATTAAGGTAAGATCTTCTATATTTATTGTGTATGAAGCAAATATGATGGAGCCGCGATCCATCGTCGCATGGTATAAGTCCTTGTCTGAAGTGATGCAGATATTCAGAACTGCACTTTTAGTCGGTTTAACCTTTAGACTACTGGATTCTTTTTTGAAATAAAAAAAAAGAAAACTGGTACAAATTTATAACTTTTTCTCACATGTAATTGTTCACTGTCAAACTTAATAAATAATAAAATAAAGATCATTTGTGTACGGGTAAGTATTATTTTCGTAAGAGTAAATGATGTTTTAAAAAACCCACAAAAATTGATAAGGTCTGTCTTACTAAGCGCATTTGCGGCCATATATCAATATAAATGACCATTATTCCCAAACACTTTATTTTGCTGACCACAAATTGTTTTGAAAACGAACTTCGATTAATATCCGAATATTTTGTATTTTCATTGATCGTAAAATTATCAAATTTATTAAAAAAATTAGCTGTAATAAGTAGCTATCAATTCTTCAAAATGGCCACGACGTTCCGCCATTGTTTTGAAGTGATAATGCTTGCAGAAAACCACTTTTTCAACTCAAAATTTTCAGATATTTCTCAATAAAAAAAATGTCTAAATCGGCCATTGTTTGTACAAACTATTTCCGGTTTCTTCTGTTACTTTATTTCTGCCTGTGTGGTGTGCAAACCCAAGGTAAACGCGAATTGGTGAATGTACTGCATTCAGTAAACAGCGTTGGGTGTACTTGACAGTAGTCAGAAAGTTAAGTTACTTCAAGTTTAATATTACAGTGACTTCCCATTTAAAAGGGATATTCCTACAACTGTTGTAGATTTTTATCGTCTCAACGAACGTTGGAGATTGCTTTTCCGAGGTCATGACCTTAATGTCTCAAGTAACCAAAAATATGTGAAATAGAATACTACACTTGTCCTCGTAGTTTGATACATTTGGCAACCAATCACTTTGACGCTACTATACCCGGTATATGACGTCATTGTAATACGAAACAACGTAATGTGGTTTAAAGAGTTTGTTTTATACTACGTGCCTCCATTTTCTGTTAATTTGTAAAAAATATTTGAATACAATTGTTTGTTGATTTGGATTTAATAGTATGATTAGTTTTGGGTTTTTTTTACATCTAGTTTGCAAAAACCAATTCTACAAAACCGTTAATGCGGTAATGAGTATAATGTAAAATTGTTTTCTTTATTTACAGTGGCCCATTATATAGCCTTTATCGAAATGAGTCTGGATAACCTAAATTTATCAAATAGTTGGGGGTAATAAATAGAATAACAAATTCTGTACCAGTTATTATCAAGTTTATGTCCATCGAGAAATAATTTTCGTTTGTCGCTAAAGTTTGTGACAACTGAAAATTATTTCTCTGGGGACATAAACTTGATAATATCTTGAATAACTGGAAACTCATTTATTATCCTCTATTTTAGCAACCCTTTGGATGCATAACTAATGGGTGTTCTTTGTCTTACAGGTGAGCATGGTCTGACGGAATTAACAAAAGCTGTATTCCATGATTTGGTAAGGGACTGCTTGGATCTGAACTTGCCAGGTGAGACGAAGGTTCTGCAATGTTCATCGCATTCTTTTGGTAAACAGTGGTTGGAAAATGTGTGGGTCTTTGCGAAAAAACATTACCACGATGTGAGGTCAGTGTTTAACGTGTTACCAGTAATGCCGCAGTTTGGTGTGTCTAATGACTGTGCTGTATTATATCGGCTGACACAAGTATTCATCGGGCAAAAGCTACACCAAATGGAGCCACTTCCCACAGAACTCATTAAAGCGCTGACAAGCATGGGAATTGTTGTGCTCCCTGAAGTACCTACTTTCATTTCTCCTGCTGTGGAATTAGGTTTGGTACATGAGCCTACTAGCTCTGGCGTCCTGCGAGCCCTGTGTCAGCTGTCTAACGCTGGCAGAGCTCAGGAAGCTGTTAACCGTTTCAATAACTCCGCATCCGTGTCACAGAAACAATCTCTGATACAGTATCTTCAGCACACTGACAGAATGCCTGATCCAGCAAAGAAAATCTTACTCTTGTTGAAGCTGTTTAGCAGGACCAGTTCTAGGACACAACGTGTGTTGGATACAAGTGTTCAAGACCTAAGCCAGATAGCACCCGAGACCAATCTTCCTGTTGCTTATCCAGTTGATTATCTTCTTTGTTCTCGGCCAATGGCAAGGTATCTTGCTGTCTCTCTTGGAGCAGTTGAACTTACCGTTGATAATGTGGTATTGGACATTTTGGATATCATGGGAAAGGCAAACCAAATGCACTACAAAAGTGAAGAGATAGAATCATTCATGATATTTCTGATGCAACATAGTGAATTATTTTCAAAGCAGAAGATAAAGGAGAAGGCAAAGATTGTAAAATTTCTTCCGGCCCAGACGGGACAAACTTGGAAAGCAGCAGCAGAAGTGTTTGATCCAGAGTGGCCAGCTTTACAAAGGTTGTTTGCAGGTGAAGACAAGTTTCCAAATGGCAAGTTTCAAGACGTTCATTTGGTGCACAAAATGCGTTACCTTGGACTGAAGCAAATTGCTAATGTCACATCGGAGGATATTTGTCAAAGTGCTAAAATTGTAGAACATATGTTTCTGTCTGGATCAAAAGATGATGCTGTGAAAAAGGGTCACTCTGTCTTACAGTTTCTTATCAACAATCTTGAAACAATGTCTTCGATAGGTTTGAAGTCCATTTTATCTGTTCAGTGGGTCCCTGTTTTGTTATGGAGACCCCCAAACTACCCTAGAAGCCTTTCACTTTATAGTGAAACCATCCATTGTGCTTTAGGAAGACCCAACGAGATGTCTTGTTTCCAACAACTTCCTCTGATTGGTTCTACTTGTCGGGTAGCAGCTGATAAAGTTCCTTCCAATATTGCAAACATGTTTGGTTGGAATGAAAGTCCTGATTTGGACAAAGTTGCAGATCATATTGTGAATGTTGTTGGAGCCATGAATGACCATGAATATGACATTATTTTAGCCATAATAAATGCATCATTTAAACATCTGTACAATGTTCTGCCATTATCCCAAAATATTCAAGAAAAACTGAAAAATGCTAGATTGGTGTGGATAGAGTCTGAACATGAATTTCAGAAACCAAATGTGTTGTGGATTAAAACATCGAAACAGGATATTGATCTTCATCCGTTCAGGTACTGCTTACCAAAACATCTGAGAGGTCTAAATGATCTGTTTGTTTCCTTAGGTAGTGGCTTACATCAGACCCCAGACATGTTACTTGATGTTCTGGAGGAAATCAAAACCAAACATGATCGAGGTGATGCTGATGAGATGGATATCCGTAAGGACTTGGCTCTTGTTTTGCAGATACTTAAACTGATAAACACAAAACAGAATGTAGACAGAAATCGAATTTTGATTCCAATTCACACCTCAAGCAACCAACTTAAATTAATGACCGCTAACAAATGCACATACTGCAATGCACTTTGGCTTAAAGAAAACTCACAAGATGAGGATGATAACAATGGAGATGATGCCATTTGGTACATCCATGAGGATGTGGCCGAAGCTACAGCTATTCAGCTAGGAGTTTGTTCCCTGACCAATCGTGTTATGGAGGACACTGAAGTGTTTGGGGAGAAATATTCTCAAAAAGAACCATTGACAAGAAGATTGAAAAATCTTCTAAAAGATTACAAAGATGGATTTTCAGTGCCAAAGGAGATCATTCAAAATGCTGATGATGCTGGGGCAAATGAGGTGTTGTTCTTGTATGATGAAAGAGAGAATATTGGTGCTCGGAGTTTTCTTATTAAGGAAACCATGCAGTCGTTGCAAGGACCAGCTCTTTGGGCTTTCAATGATGCCAAGTTTGAAGAAAGTGATTTTAGAAATATCACACAGCTCAGTGGTGCAACAAAAGAAGATAACACCAGGAAGATTGGAAAATTTGGACTTGGATTTAATTCCATCTACAACCTGACAGATGTGCCCAGTTTTATTAGTGGTAACACGGTGGTCATATTTGACCCACACTCATCGTACCTGGGAAAACCAGGAATTAAAGCAGATTTGAGCACTGAGAAAAATCAAGTGATGGTGAAAAAGATGAAAGGTCAGTTTCAACCATTTGAGGGTGTGTTTGGGTGTCATATGGGAGCATGTTCTGAAAATGGTGAATGTTGTTCTGGAACTCTTTTTCGCTTTCCGTTGAGAACCCCACAGCAAGCCTCCCAGAGTGAAATCAGCAAGCTACATTATTCTACAGATGAAATGAATCAATTGATCAAGGTATTTTTCTCTGGAGCTGGAAACCTTTTGCTGTTTTTACAGAGTGTGAAAACAGTGAAGTTGTATCATCTGCCAAAAGATGCAACAGATGCCTCAAAGCCACATTTAATAATGGAAGTCGGCAGAACTGACATTGAACAATCTGTTCCTTTGGATGAATCTGTTCTTACTTACATGTCAAGCAAGTGGCATCGGGAATGTAATACTGAATCTTCACAAGATGTGTCCATCATGGAGAAGATAGACATTAAAGTCTCAGTTGATCCTGCTGCAGAGGAACTGTTCAAAATAGAACCTACGTCTTCAGAAACCAGCTGGTGTATTGTTTGGGTGAATGGCCAAGGGGAATCTGCCGAGTTTGCAAAATCTCAGAAGTTAAAAGGCTTACTTCCACTTGCTGCTGTGGCAGTGTTGTATAGAAAGGGAGATGCTGCTGTTGAGCTTCTTCCTTTGAACAACTGTCCTCCAGGATTCTATAAAAACGGTCACTTGTTCTGCTTTCTTCCAATGCCTATTACTTTTCCATTGTCACTGCATGTCAATGGAACCTTTGCACTGACTCATAACAGAAGAGAGCTTTGTGTGAAGACCGAGGATGACAAATCATGCAGCGAGGCTGAATGGAATGATGCACTTTGGTCTGATGCAGTCTGTCTGGCTATTGTAAAGCTGATAGAGGAGTTAAGAAAAATGGGAACACAAGGTAGTGAATCAACATACAGCCTTTGGCCCGAGAGAAGACAGAAGTGTGCTCCACTGCAGAAGGCATTTTATAAACTGGCCCTCACCACGGAACACCAGATATTTACATACAATGATCGGTGGACATCTTTTCAGAATGCAGTGTTCTTAGATCCGTCATTGCGATTTGATGAACATATTGGAACTGCAGCATTAGAAGCTTTGAATTTTTTTGAGAGAAAAGATGTTGTTATTGACCTTCCAAAAGAGATCATCGATGGTTTTTTATCTGATGAATTCCATGACAAGTTTAAACTGAAAGTGTTGTCAAAATCTGCATTCTTTGAAAGAGTCATTTTTAATAACATTGAAGATGCATACTGGGACACAACAGATAGAAACCAGTTTATCTTGTATGCTTTACGAGAAAATAATGAACAGATTGACAAGTTGATGAAAGAAATCCCATGCATTCCTACAAAACCATCTGGAACACTAAAACGACCCCAAGACCTTATCCATCCAGAAGGGAAAGCTGCCCGCTTATTTGATGACGGTGATGAGTGTTTCCCCATAGGTAGCCATGGTACATCCAATACCACAGTTACAAGTTCAAGGTCAGAGTATTGTACTCATGCAATCTTGGAAGCACTGGAAAATCTTGGAATGATAAACGATAACTTGGAATGGAAGGACATTTTTCAAAGAATTCAATCTGTTCCGAAACTGAATGACGGAGATATGGCAAAAGAAGCAAGTATAAGATGCAGAAACATTTTGCAATATCTGGATGAAAGCTTACAACAAGGCAAGTGGTCATTTACTAAGAGATATGAAACATGTCCCGACGACATAAAAGAGCAGATTACTTCTGTACCATTCCTGCCAGTGTTAAAAAAGCCATCCGATTGGTTGTTTTGGAAAGCTGATGAATACGAAATGATACTTGCAGCTCCTAAGATGCTATTCTTCGAGGAGGTTGTCAATCTTGTTTGTAGCATGGAGTTAATTTTAGATCCAACATGTTCAAACATACTATCGGGCAAAAAGGTTCTGATATGGCTTGGCATTCGAGGATGCAAGCAAGTCTCTATGCACTCTGTTATAGGTCAACTTCTTAAGCTGTCTACCAACACCTCACCAGCATCTGATGCAATGAATGGAATAAAACTAGGACGTATCTGTGACGATATATATGCTTTCCTGAATAAAGCGTGTACAGAGGTTCCTGAAGGTGAGGAAAGACTTACACAATGTAAGTCTGATAGTGACTACATGGAGCAAGAACTAAGAGGCAAAAGTATATTGTGGCACAATGGTAAATTTGTTTGTGCAAACCAATTGGTCCTGAATTTGGAGGTTACCCTTGAGCCATATATTTGTCAAGTTGATTCAAATTTAAGTATTCATAAATCATTTCTGGAAATTCTAGGTGTAAAGTCACAAGCATCCTTAGATGACTTTGTTAGCATTCTTGAAAGCATTGCTAAACATCATGAAGATGCTGCTGTCACAGATAAAGACCGAATTTGCATTGTGAATGCTACCAAACTAATGGCCGATTGGATAAAAATACATGGTCCACCACAAGAGGAATTGCCAATTAAGCTGCCAGATACAGAAGGACATTTTCATCTCGTTGGTGAGCTGTGTCTGGATGACTATCACATGAAAGGAAGGAGTTCAATGAAGATTTTGCATCCCGATATATCATTAACAGCAGCTAAAGTGCTTGGCATTAAAACAAAGCGAGAAAAACATTTGGAAGGGTACACACAGAATGATTTTTTGCCATTTGGTCAACATGAGGAATTGACAAGGAGACTGAAGCATATTCTAACAGGTTATCCAATGGATTCTGCTATTATGAAAGAATTACTGCAGAATGCTGATGATGCACATGCTACTGAAATCATGTTCATAACGGACTTCAGAACTCATCCATCGAAGAGGATATTTGGGGATGCATGGTCGGAGTTGCAAGGACCAGCTCTCTGTGTGTATAATGACAGTTATTTCACCAATGATGATTTCAGTGGCATCCAAAACCTGGGGCTTGGAAGCAAATCCGAAGACCTAGTGAAGATTGGACAATATGGTGTAGGATTTAACTGTGTGTATCACCTGACAGATGTGCCATGTTTCCTCACTGTTGGCCCAGACACGGACGAAACGTTGTGCATCTTGGATCCAAACATACAATACATTGAACTTGCAAATGAGTGCAAGCCAGGGGCCAGATTAAAAGTCAAAGATGATTTACGAATTGAGTATGAAGATGTGTTTGCTGGTTTTCCCACAGCTCAAGTAAACATGAAGAACAAAGGCACTATGTTTCGATTGCCGCTCCGGACACTTGCAATGGCCAACAAGTCATCCATATCTAATTATCCAGTCAATCCAGAAGATGTTCTAGGAATTTTGAAAGGCTTCAAGAAAGACATGTTTGAAGCCCTGCTCTTCTTGCACCATGTGAAGAAGATATCCATTGCATCAATTAAAGAGGATGGCACAATGGACGTTGAGTATATGGTTCAAACCGAGATGAGCACAAGGCATCGTATAAAACAAGCTGGATTTGTGGAACACCTTGAAACCCAAGCTGAGAATGTTGCTGATTTTGATATGGGTATAGGTATGACAGATTTGTCTCCATTCGAGATACAGCTGGAAATAAATATCAAAGATAATTTTGATAGACAAGAAAAATGGCTTGTTGTACACCGTGCAGGATTTTCCACTGATTTTCCTGTACCAGAAGTTCTTTCAACTGCATGGGAGAAAGGCGACATCCGTTATCTTCCCCAGGGAGGTGTAGCAGTGAATCTTGAACCAGAATCGGAGCCTGCTGCTAAGCTTGCCTTCTGTTTGCTCCCATTACCAATTAAGACGGGACTTCCAGTACACATTAATGGACATTTTGCTTTGGATCACGAGTCCAGAAGAAATCTTTGGACTGGAAATAATGACTACAGAACAGTTTGGAATCAACATGTGGTCACAGCTCTGATTGTACCTGCGTATTTTGCGGCAATGGTTTCTATGAAAACAAATAATTTTGACTATTGTGGAGGCGGAAAGAATCTGAGTTTCAACTGTACCGAAGGGGTCATTGCAAAGTATAATCAGCTTTTTCCAGACATAAAATCATGCCCAAATGAACCATGGAAGACTTTGGTCACTACATTCTATAAGGAGATACTCCGTAATAGATTATCCTTGTTTGTGGTACAACCACATGAAGAAAAAACCGTGAAAAACACTACTACTGTTAAACTTGAATGCATTTCCGCAATGACTGACTGCAGTTCTGCAACTGTTGACGGTGGGTTCCGTGGATTTTTTGTTAATCTTGAGGAATATTTTCCTGATAGTAAAAACAAAAGTAAACCATCGTCTTCCTCTTCCAATGTGCAACATAATCCAATGAAGTGTAACCCAAACAAAATTCAGTTGATCTGTATTTTGAAAGATCTTGGTATGAAGTTAATTGAAGCTCCAAGGAGAATATATAGCAATTTCCAAGACGAAGATTTTGAAGAACATGTTTTGTTTATAACCCCGGAAACTGTGGTAAAATTCCTCAAATCGTACAGCATGAAGAAGTTACATGGCAAGTGCTCTATTGACAACCTACCAGCTGAAGTTGCGTGTACACCACTGAAAGAATCAAAATCAGTAGAGTGTTTAATTAAATTCTGCCAAAGAGGAGAAGACTTTTGGAAAGAATTGGAAGGTCTGCCACTGCTCTTGACACAGGCTGAACAATTGGATGTTTTTACAGAGCAAGCACCAATTCTAGTCACCGACTATACGGATTTGCTGCATGGTTCCAGCAGCAAACTGATGGGTGCTTCTCTGGTCCAATACTTCAAAAAGCGAGTAAAAGATGTTCCACAACTAAGATCTTTGGATATTGAAGTCTTTTCAAAGTTGCTGGATACTACATTAGATCACACAGTGTTTGGATTAGGTAAAGCAGTACCTATGGAAGAGGTAAATTATCCAGATATGAAATGGATAAGTATGCTGTGGACTTTCCTGTCAGAACAGATAGAAAGTATGAAAGAAAAAAAAGCTCAATCCATACCACCAAAACAACAGGTTCCCAGCATGGTGTCGGAAGAAGAAAGTATTGAAGATGCTGAAGTTACTTGCCTGGTATCAAATGAAGAAGACACTGTTGAAAGAGCTGAGGTTAGTCACATGGAATTAGACACAGAGAAAAGTGTGGAAAATGCTGAAATGATTCTTGTAGAGTTGCTACAAAACTGGAGCTTGGTACCTGTTCTTTGGAAGCAAGACAATGTTGAGGAAAATAAGCAAAATTCAGTTTCGGTCAAATATCTATTTCCAATCAAAGATGCCATGAATGTATTGCATTTCAGTTTTACAGATAATGATCTAGCAGAGGCACTGAAGAGTATTACAGTACCAAAGCTTGATTGTTCTGCTTTTGATTCCAAATCGGTTCAGCTGGCCACCTCCCTCGTCACAACTCCTTCAAATCCCAGTGGATTTCTTAACCTTTTGGTTCACTATCAGTATGAAGAAGTCTTTTGTAAAAACCATGGTGAAACTCTTTTAATTTACTTTTCCAAGAAAATTGAAAATCTTGCTGTAATGTCCAATCTAGATGTTTGCCGGAGTCTGCTAAAACAATTGCCATTTTTCAGAAAATTGGATCATTCACAGACGTCACTCGCAGAATGTGAAACATTTGTTTTTGTCAAAGAATTTTACGAAATGCCAAACGATGATATTGGTGATTGGTGTTCAGAATCAAGTATTACGATTTTTGAATATCACCCACTCCTCTCAAAGTTGTATGACTTTCTAAACTTGGATTCTGTTAGCTTTGTCCAACTTTATACTTCCTTTCTTCTGCCAAGATTCCAATTATTTCCATGTGCAGCCAAAATGGCCCATCTCTACTTTCTGAAAAAACATATAGAAAGGTGTTCTGTTGATGATCCTGAAAGGAATGAATTGATTCAAAGTTTGAAAGAAGTACCATTTATTGAAATAGAAGATGGAACTCTCCACAAAGCGAGCAGATTTTATAGCAGACTTAATAAAGTATTCAAAGTAATGCAGAATGTATCTGATTTTCCACCTCACCAGTTTAAGGACTCTGAATGGCATGATTTTCTAAAGGAAGTTGGCATGATTACGGAGGTAACATGTGACATGTTTGTGAAGTATGCAACAGAAGTGGCTAGGAAAGGTTGTACTGAAATATCACAAGAGGTTGCCAAATTGTCTAAGGTGCTTCTACGTGATGTATATTCAAAAGGTAAGCTAGCAGACACCTGGCCAGAAAAATGTCATCAGTTTCAGATCCTGTTTCAAAGCATTAAAAACATCAAGTTTATTATTCCTTTTGACATTTCTGAACATGAAGATGGACGCCTCATGCTAAGCATTTGTCCTCAGTTTGAAGATGCAACAAGGTTGATAGCATTTGAAAGTTCTGCGTGCCAAGAATATCCCATTTATAGGATTTGGTCAACTTACCCTGTGCTCTGTGAAAAAGCTAGTTCTGTTGTAACATCTTATTTCAAATGTTACAAACAGAAACCTGAGTCACCACCAACAACAAAAATTGTTGATCACATGCAAAATATCTGTGCTCGTATGCAAGACACAAACGGGTCATGTCTACAGAATGATGCCACAAGAACCTTTGTTACAACTGTTATGCGCAGTTTATATGAATCTCTGCTCCATGTTCGTCTGTGTGATTCTGATGTAGAGCAGCTGAGTCCATACAGAACCGTCTTTCTTCCCGATGAGAGAGTGTTTGTGAAAGCCGAGGATATTGTCACTGAACCGGAGGAACGTGAACTCATTGCTGGGTACTTGTACAGAGCTCCACTCACATATGGTGAGTTTTTTGGTGTGTTCCATCGACTGGGAGCATCAAAAATAGCAACTGCCAATCACTATGCCTTGATTCTGGAAACGATACACAGAGACATGAATGGTCAAAATCTCGATTCAAATCAGCAGAGAAAGGTTAGCGACGTTGTCAGGCAGTTGTTCTACGGTTTAACAAAAAAACTGAAGAAGGATTTGCATACCCAGCACCTATACCTGCCCAACATTGATAAAGTGTTGACCGAGTCGTCAAGTCTGATCCTGTCCGATAATAAATACTTTCGCGATAGAGTGTCCTCTCTCAACCTTCCCTTTATGTTGAACTTTAAACGCCTTGATGTCGTGAGAGCTTTGAAATCACTGCCTCAAAAATACCAACCCAAACTGTTGACCGACATAACTGAGGAAAAGATTTCCACAAAGACCAATGAACATCTTTCAGGAAAGTACTTGGACATTTTAAAGTCTCCGTCTTTTATCAATGGTTTAATTCGTTTGATCAGCCACGCGAGAAACAAAACCGATAGTACTTTCAAAGAAGATGATGCAAGAGAGGTCAAACAAAAACTTACCACTCTAGAAGTATTTGAAGTACAAGAACTCAAAACAGCCTTGTTTTATAGAAACCGGATGGTACCTGGTAGTGAGGAGGCTGTTGACTGTTTTACCGAGACTGAACGGGGCGGGGCAGACAATCGAGTGCGGGTTTATATGAATACTGCTCAATCTGATGGTGGTGATGTTCTTGGCAACATTGATGAACTAACATTGGCCTTGAACACGATTACTGGTAATCACTTAGGTGCCTCAGTTTTGTACTTGAGAAAAATCATGATGTGCAGTCCAGATGCTGTTTCACATATACTGGACAGATATAAAATCGCAGACTGCATCCACAATGTCTGAACTGCATAAACAATGTCCCTAAGGCCGTCGGCTATTTGCTCTATTTGCACCATGGTGTGTAGGTGACAGTATTCCTATTGAGGTTTTTCACTGGAGTGACAACATAATTATACTGTGCTACAACCAAATTAAATGAAGACTTGATAATTTCAACCTGATTGGTACATAAGGAATATTTATCTGAATGTTTGAAACTTAGCTCAACTTTAAAATGTTTCAAGGCCAAGAATTTTAAACCGTGGATACTGAACACTGAAGAAATGTTAGATATGCATATAGATTGAATGACAAAGTAATTAACTGTTCGTTGGAGTATCAGTTATCAAACTCAATCTCCATGTGCTCCATACTTTTGATGAGTGTAAATACCCAGTGATGTGTAAATTTAAGTTGGGTTTTTTCATATTAATTTGTTTTGTCTATTTTTCATGATATGGAGAAGATCACCCTTTTGTCCTATACAAGCACATATTTTTTTTATATTTTCCAAGTTATTAACATATGACATATTGTTTTGATTTTGTAGGGTATGTTCTTGTATTACTGGTTGGTTTTGTCATAGTTTTGTTCTCTTTTGACATAGTTAAGCCAAATAGCGTTTTAGCACTCTACATTGTTTATCTTCCATAACTGATGTAAAATAATTGTTCACTGATCCAATTGTCTGCGTTATACTACCCTTAATCATGAGAAATGTGAACAATCTAGTTTGTGGTTTTATCTTTTTAATATATAGCACCAATTAAATTTACTTATTATTTTTACAATGTCTGGTATGCATTGGTTTTATCAAGTTTTAGTGTTAAAACACATCAAATGAGTGTGAAAGCAACTTAAATTATTCAAAAAAAAACATTTATTTCAAACACTGTAAAGATCAATGTGCTGTGTCCAGTTTGTTGTCATTTTGAGGTTTGCCTAGTTCAGTTATCATGAAAAAAGCTGAAATGATAAACCCTAAAACTAAAATAGTTATTATTTTAAGATTCTCCACTCTGTAATAACACATATATGTATTAAATTTTACTCATTCTGTTTAGTATATTTGTACCCTGTATTAATAACTTGTTTTGAGGCTACTGTGTGGTGCAATATAAAATGGATCAGAACTGTTCAGTGCTGCTTTTTTCCTTCTTGTATAATGTGAAAAATTCTTAGGTTTTAGAATTTGTTAATGTGATAAGGGTTTGATATTGTATATAATATATTGGTGATAATGTTTGATTTAAAAATGAATATCATTTTGTGACATTTGCCTTAGAAATAGGCCTACATGTATTTTAATTATTGAAATATATTGCATTCATGTTTGCTGCAAACTGCTGTTCATATTTCTTGAAATTCACAAAAATATGTGAAATGTGAAAATGATATACTGTATTTGTAAAGCAGAAGTCCATGGTGATTATTTGTTTTACAAAAAGAAAATATTCTGCGTTCTGTAAATCAATAAATGAATACTGTAAATAGATGGAAGCAAGTTTTATTGGTTTTAAAAACCAGCATACAGTAAACACTCCAGCTTTCAGCTAGCATGAACCATAGTTAGGCTTTAAATAGTTATTTTGTTATATAATTGTGTTCTCTTCTTGAAACCAGATAGTATTAGCAGTTTGCTGATTTATCAATATTGTTTGAAAAGTTTGACGTGTTAGAAAAGTTAATTTAATATCTAGGTCAATTATTTATTCAAATATATATTTCAATTTTGTTTTTAGGACATTGCTATATTTTGTTTTGTCTGCTAAATATGTCGGTGATTCAAAGTCCGTTTTCTTTTTGCCAACTGTAGAGTTCAGATATGAGACACCTTGACAAATGTGAACTCATTGTGTAGACTTAGGTGTGGAATGTTTTATTTTGACCGTATTTCGTTTTTCACCTGCAGGGCTAGCTCTGCCAGTCGCCAAATTCGCCAATTGTGAATTTCTGAAACAATTGGCAAATTTTATTTTAATTTGGCGAAATAATTTCAATGTAATTATTGATATTTTGCTATTAAATTACTTGTTTCTGCAATTTTTAAAGATATTTGGCCCTGCCTGATAATGTATTTATTATACAGAAATTGTAGATACGGTAAGTTTAGACCCACACTGAATTGTGTCCGTAAATTGTCTATTTTCTGTACATTTATTATGAATACTTTTAAGTCCCAGACTAAAATACCAATATGAATATGTATTTTATGTATGTATGTATGTATTTCTTTGTTTGTCAAATTATTTATGTGAAACACTTAGGCCAATACGTTTGTCATCTTGTGAACATTGTATAATTGTATTATTATTGTACTTCATATGCCGTGGTTTAGGGCCTGAGAGCAAATAAAGTTCAGTTCAGATACTGCTTTGGGTATTGTGAACAGTCTTCACCATTTTGTGCTCAATTGCCAATGAAAATACACAGCACATTTAATTTCCTGTAAATATTGATTAGTTCGTTTGGTTTCAAGAAGTACTTTAGTTACACTATAAGTTGATGTATACAACAATGGTAACTTTAGTTTTAGGAATTTTAAAGAAATTTCCTTTGATGTGAATTTGTAATGGCTGCAATCACCAGAATAGTTTTTGTATGTTATTTTGTTAAGTAACCGAATGATACCACTTTGTATTTTTGTTGTGTACATGGACTTGTAAACGGACACCAGTTTGTATTTTCTTTAATATACATGTATAGTATAGAATACGTTAGTTTGTAAAATTTGTGTAATGTCACAAATTAACCTTTTGTATTGTTGTAATATACATGTATAGTATTGAACACATTAATTTGTAAAGTTCTTGTAGTGTCACAAATTAACATTTTGTATTGTTGTAATATACCTGTATAGCATTGAACACTTTAGTTTGTAAAATTCTTTTAATGTCACAAACTAACATCATTTGCTATTGTAATATAGATATGTATTGAACACTTTAGTTTGTAAAGTTCTTGTAATGTCACAAACTAACATCATTTGCTATTGTATTATAGATATGTATAGTATTGAACACAGGGCTAGCTCTGCCAGTCGCCAAATTCACCAATTACAAATTAGTTTGTAAAGTTCTTTCTATGTTACAAACTAACATCATTTTGTATTGTTGTAATATAGATATGTATTGAACACATTAGTTTGTAAAGTTCTTTCTATGTTACAAACTGATGTCATTTTGTATTGTTGTAATATAGATATGTATTGAACTCATTAGTTTGTAAAGTTCTTTCTATGTTACAAACTAACATCATTTTGTATTGTTGTAATATAGATATGTATTGAACTCATTAGTTTGTAAAGTTCTTTCTATGTTACAAACTAACA
>JAULBQ010402088.1:0-15212 GCA_032355525.1 Pachydermia laevis
AGTGGCCTTACACCTACCCATTGAGTCCTTAAGGACACGCTCTGGGTTGGAGCCGGTACCAGGATTCGACGCCGTGCAAACCCTGTACCTACCAGCCTTGAGTCCACGGCAAAAACCACTGTGCCGTGGAGGCTGGAATGGGGGGATATATTTTTATTGTATATTTTTTATTATGTCATCAATTTCTAATCTTAAATCAATTAATCTTTTTTGGGTTTTTAAAAGCAATTGTCTTTGGGACCTAGCCCCAATTTGTGCAACCATCCTTCGATCTCTGGAAAAGAAAAACGAAAGCAATTACCAATTAATATAAATGTTATTTGTTACAAAGAAGTGTGGTGTGTATGGTTATATTAATTTTTTAAAAGAGCAAGGATTATAATTGTATTTGATGAAATACTTACAAATGAAAAACTGTTTTGTCATTACCATTTAAAAAGAGTAAAGTAAAACATCACATTTGTTTCAAAGAAATGTGTTTTGCATGACTTCTTAGTTTTGAAAACAAAACATCAAATACTTACAAATGGTCCGCAATCATAATCTTTTTTAATAGAGGCGCAGGCGTCTCCTTTTCTGTGTCGTGTTCCTGTTAAAAATAATTTAATATGTAGTTACGGCAATCAGGTTTCGTTTTTAATATTAATTAATATTTTGGCAATTATTTTGTGATCTGAATAAACCCGACTTCATAATTTAATCAATATACAAACAGAACAAAAATCCACTCCTATTTCAGATAGTTTTAATATAATTTTTGTAGTGATTTTTTATACATTTTTGAAATGGTACCGACAGCACAAATATAACACTGTTTTTCTCATCAAAATAATTTAATGTTAAGTGAAGAATATGTACTTACTCTTTTTATCTTTTTCACACTCAGATTGAGTGGCTCCTCATTCTTTCTTTCTTCTTCTTGTTTTTTTTCTGCTTCTTTCTTTCTTCCTTCTTCTTGTTTTTTTTCTGCTTCTTTCTTTCTTTCTTCTTCTTGTTTTTTTTCTGTTTCTTTCTTTCTTTCTTCTTCTTGTTTTTTTTCTGCTTCTTTCTTTCTTTCTTCTTCTTGTTTTTTTTCTGCTTCTTTCTTTCTTTCTTCTTCTTGTTTTTGTTCTGCTTCTTCCTTTCTTTCTTCTTCTTGTTTTTTTTTCTCCAAGCCCTAAAAATAATTAGTTTAGTTTTTACATTTTCAATTACGTGTTGTATAACTTTATATTGAGAACAATTCCAAAAAGTAAAATTAATATTTAGTACATAATCCATTTTAAAGTTTTTTAACACAAGTTAATCTTCGAAACATACTTTCTTAAGCTGTAGTTATATACATATTCATCATTAACTAATCAATGTTAGATAAACATAGTTTATTACTTACTTCTGGTGTTTCGTTATCCTGCCTGAAAAATATATTATATAATATTAGGGATTCGGTAACATGTATTAAAATGTATAGTCTACTATTCATTCTAAAATACTTAAAATCTGATAGATGCTTCATGTATTATTTTTTAATGTGTATAATTTAATTTAATGTAGCATTAGCAATGTACGTTTACAGTAGTCAAAAATGTTTATATTGTACAATCAAATTATTACTTACGACAAGTCGTCAAAATATTTTATCGTATAACCACTCTCTAATCACCAACTGAATTGCAGCGGTATTACAAATTTAAATGAAATAACTTTTAATATCAGTTATTTTACCAAAATCGTTATTCAAAGATCAAACGAATTATTTCAGAATACAACATTACAAAGTTAATACAAGTTGTATATACATACATGTTTTTATCTAACCAACTTTAATCAAAGATCAAACGAATTATTTCAGAATAAAATGTTACAAAGTTAATATAAGTTGTGTATTCTTACGCGTTGTCATCCAAACCGTTCCACCAGTGTTCCATGTTTGTTGCACGGTGAGGAGCGGTGTGGTATCTTGTGTTTTTATACCATAGTTTAATGAAACGCGCCAAAATGAAAGAAAACCATGTCAGTAATTGCTCTAAAAACCTCTTTAGTTTACATATACCGTTCTGATTTTTAGGGGGAGGGGGCCTTCACATACATAATAAGATGTCAGTGGATCCTGACACCACTTTAAACTAAGCCATGTTAGTGTATTCTTTAAACACAACTTCATTTGGATATCATGAACTGATTCCATTCTCATTTTCTGTAACACTGACATGATTTCAGAAATGTCAATGCCATGATATGCTTTAAAAACAAGCCTCGTCAGTGTCCGACACACATACATTTTGTTATCATTTGCATATGACTGTGAGAAAATACTGAAGCGTTCATTCACCGTAATTGATACATAAAGGTCAACTGCTTTCATTCACCGTAATTGATACATAAAGGTCAACTATGAGATTATACAAATTGTTCGCTACTTACATCTACAGGGTTACATTTCAGGGCCGTACCTAGCATGGAAGGGGGGCAGTTGAACAACCCCCAAACAAATCAAATAACATGACTATTAAATGTTACTGGTTATTGATATTGACCCTCTTCCATTCCATTTGCCCCCTCCCCCTCCCCCTGACAAAAAATCCTAGGTACGGCACTGCATTTATGTTTCATTCTGCTTACGAAAAATAAAAATAGTTTTCGACAAAGACCATTCAGGTTTTTAACTGATAGACTTAATGTGATGTATACACTGAACAATAAGCATGATACCAACAACCCCAACAAAAAAAAACAAAAAAAACACACAAAAAAAACAATGATAACAATAACCTTTCTCAAGAACAGGTATCATACGAGTTAGATTTTGTCGAATATAAACTTATAAAATATTTATCAAAGGTTTGCATGTGTTTCATTCAAATACTTAGCTTACTTTTGATTATAAGAAATCAATAAATTAAGGCTGAAACTAAACGACAAATACTGCGTGTAGTCTTGTGGGGGAAAATCCCCAATGTATTTTTTAGAGATGTTAGGCGAGAAACTTAGGTGGATTATTTGCTTTCAGATGGATCGCTTCATCGTCGACACCTTCGCCATTATTGATTTGTTCACCAGAAGTGACGAACTGCTCACCTGGGCGAAACAATTTGATCTAGAAAATAACGAGTATGTCAATATGAAATTGATTGAATTAATTTGCAAGGAAATCCAACAGTCTTAAGAAACCGCTACGATGGCGATAAAACAATCGGAAGAATCAAATGCTATGGAGATTCCCTCTGGTCCGGAGGTTGAAGACTTATGGTCGCCAATAACAGAAGAAGAATACGAAGAATTGTTTAGATTATGTGATCAACACTGGAACCCAGAATACAACAAACTTGCCCAACTATGTATCGATGATGGAGAATGGCATCCAGATGAACCTGTTCCTACTTCATCCTCCAAAAAAGCAACGGATAAAAAGAAAAAAGGCCTCCCATGTCCGTTTTGTTATCTTCAGACGAATGCCAGACCTGAGAAAGCATAAACTGGAGTGCCAACAAAGGCCATTGCTACTACCACCATCATCATTGTCGTCGCCACAACCGTCGTCATCTGAACCACCTATCAAACGACAGCGCACGATCAACCAATTGGGAGGGATCGGACCCGCAGCATCTAACGTGCAGCCTTCACCGTACTTTTAACAAGAAAAGTGTGAGGACTCACAAGAAGACGACGGCAACAGACACGACACGACGTTCGAAATTACATTCAACGAGCAGTGGAAAGGGGAGAAGTTGAAAACTGTACACCAAGATCTACATACCATGTTCCAAGATGTTTTGGAAGAAGCCACCAATGGTTTACAAAGTAGCGACATCGGACCAGTGATAATCCATCACGATGCCCTCAATTCACCGATCGTCGTGCCGTTGCAACCACTATCCGAACTAAATGCTGACGTCATCTTGGGGCACATCAGAAAAGTGGTCCAGAGCAACGAAGATTTGCCGTTGGAATATCTGTCACCACTCTGACCGATCTCAATGGACCTGACAATTCCGTTCACATAAAAAGATCACTGGTCGAAATCGTGAATGACGACGACCTGTGCATGCCCCGTGCGATCGGTGTTGCCTGGGCAAAATTCAAATGTATCACAAACAAGGACTGGCTAGAGCTCGTGGGTGGTCCAAACCCAAAGACACCTCTGATTGATTTGATTATACAGAAGAAGAAATTTCCACTGTAATTTTTCAAGAAATTGAGAAATAAGAAACGCCGAGAACAGAAGACGCTAGCTGTGAAACTGTGTGAGTTCGCAGGAGTATCCATCATTCGTCCATGCAGTTTGAACGACATCCCTGCCTTTAAACAAGTTTTGGAATGCCAGATGTCAGAATTACCCAGACTGTTCCTGTACTTTGTGGAGCACCCACGACCACATGTTCTTGCCATTGTGAAGATTACAGGCTTCTTCTTGGCGTCCTACTTTTGCCGACATTGTTTGATACCATACAATGACAAGAAAAATCATTCGAGCTCTTTGACCTGCATCGTGTGCCACAGCCAGAAATGTCCTGAAACCGACGTCCAGATGACGTGTCTCCATTGTCACGTGACCTGTCGATCGCTGGCTTGCTTTTGGCGACACAAACAACAGAAACAAGACAAGAAGGGACACACCATCCCCTCCAAGTGTGAGAGTTTTTGGAAATGCACCATCTGCAAAAAGGTACTTGACATAGGTCAGAGGGATCCAAAGCTCCACACTTGCGGGGAATGGAAATGTCCCTGCTGCAACAGCTACCAACCTCCCAAAGAAATCAACGACGTCCGCGCCAAGTTAATTTTTTATGACTTTGAATGCAGACAGGACGAATTACTTCAATGCAAAGATGGTTACCTACCCAGTGGAGTCCAATTTGCCCAGAAGACAACTGTAGTCATCAGTCTCGCTGTCAACATTGCCAGCAATCATGATGCGGGAAACAACAGCACGTACCAAACTACCTGGTAGCACAGATGGCCTGTCAAGCTTGTAAACACCAGGCTGTCACAGAAGAATCTAAATGTCACGAATGCGGATCGAGATGTCCGTCTTGCAACACACGGGAGAAGAAAAAGCATTACGTGAAAACACCATGTGAGAAGACCTGTGGATTTCGTCAAATCATCTTTCAAGGCGATGGAGCTCACATGCAATTTTGCCAATGGCTCTTCTGAGGCATTATGTTGGTTCAGGACGAGTGGATACTAACAAAAGAATCGACAACTACTTGAAAATTATCTACTATTAATACCTTGCTATGCTTTCAGCCTACCATAATGGCCGACCGCTATGAATCATGGGTAATCTAATATCACGCGGAACCCTCTATAAGGAGGAGAATAAGGAGAAAGAGAGAAAGGAAAACGAGAGACCACTCGATGTATCGAGAAAAAGGAAAAGTAAGCATATGTTGTGTAATTAAGGTATAACGGTGTGTGGTAACCGTCTTGTTATAATTGTTTGTTTGTATGTTTGTTGTCAAAAATCATTTTAAATATCAAGTTAATTTTTTAATGTACTTTTTCATTTAGTATTTCTATCAACGCTATCTTATTAGGATCATTAGAAAAGAATATAAGACTTTATTTGTAGAATGCTTCAAATATGAAGTAATTTTTTATTTTTATTTTATTTTAACAGGAAGAAGAAAGACCTTTATTAAAGAGGCTGTTGTTGGGTGACCTATTGTAAGTATTTTATCAATAATAACAATTTTAAAAACAATATAGATATCATAAAACGCATATGCACGCACATTCTTTTCGCCTTCCCGAACCTGGCCAGTGATGCAGTCAGAGGTCAGGTACGGTAAATTAGTTTCAGTTTCAGTATACATGTCATTGTTATTTCTGAACAAAGACTTCTTTTCTTTCCAGAGAACGGAGGATGATTATACAGCCGGTGACACAGGTGTCATTGAAAGAGGAGGTTCAGAGGGACCTTCTCAGAATACAAGAAGATTTAAATAAAATAATAAAAAAATATTCCAAATAAAAGAAAAAGAAAAGAAAAAAAAAAAAAAAAAACCTATTACATTTTTATGATTTTCAGGCATATTCATACACTGAAAACATTCAAATGTGTTAGTTTTTTCATACTTCATCTAGATACTGTCATCAAAAGAACTCAAGGACAAAAAAAAAACCAAGCATATTATTATTAGGTAAAAATATAACTTATTCGCTTTATATAACATACTTTTACTGAACTAATATTTATTGTTGATCTATATTTTAATGTGTTTCAGCAGAACAAGTACCCCTCCTTTTTTTTTTTTTGTACAGCGCCAACACGTGGTTCCTATTTTCAGCGGGTCATTTTTGCGGAGCCAGCTAAACGCGTATGTTTTTAGTTATTCCGTAAGTTACGATAAAACTGTGTCACAGCGTTTTCCATTTACATCGCAATGTAGGCCCTACTGATGAATCATATTTCACCGTGCTGTAGTAATTTCCTAAACGGTTACATGGTGAAATGTTACTCCACTTATCAAAGCACTGGTTGAGTAAGTGAGCGAACATCTGTTATACATTTTTCAAATTCTTTCCCCCGTCCCTTCCTGTGCTTAATACATAGAATCGATCGAGACAACGTGCCTGTATTTTCTGTTTTCTACCGTGTATTCTACTATGTTTGAATGTTCTGTTTCTATCGTGGATTCCAATGTGTATACGGAAACGAAGTGGTTTATTTAAAGGTGCATTCTACACATTGATAATATATTCTTGACTTCGATGGATTCTCATGTTAAAGTAAGTTCCAATTTGTGATACTTCGTTTTATCTTACATAGGTCTGCGTTGATAGTTTTGTGTTGTTATTGTTTCCTGTACATATACAATGGCACACTACAATACTCTACTTCTGTAAGCTGCGAAAATTTTGAATACTAAAAATTTTTTTATAAGAACTTACTGTTTTCTTGACGAACACTTGGTTTCTAAACGGTACGTTGGCAAGTTGTTTCCTTCGCAGTGATTTCTTTCCCTGGGGTAGTCTTAGGTTGTTGAGTAACTTTTGTCCCCACAGCAAAAACAGAATGTAGATCTCGTTTGTATACTTATACTTGACGAGTGAATAAAAATACTAAAAAAATACTCTTTTTATACTCTAAATTAACAGTCCAAGGTCAGTCCAAGGACGACAGAACCTGGCCAAGGACAGTCCAAGGACAACTGCAACAGCCCAAGTATGTCAAGGCTAGATTATGAGTCACGGCCGTGTACCTGAACCACATATAACAGTTACTACCCTCTAATTCGGTCAATGCTAAACACAAATCGGTCAGGGACAATCCAAGGACATCAGTACCCGTCCTGGTAGGTCAAGGCTAGAATATGAGTCACGGCCGTGCCCCTCCACTGTACTCTAAGTGGGTCAAGGCGATGAGTCACGGTGCTAGTCCCTCTAAGTGGGTCAAGGCGATCAGTCACGCACAAGACCACACCCCTATGCCAAGGCCAGACTGTGACGTCACACCAAGGTCAAGGTCACGGGAAAGTCGGTCATGGCCCTCAATAGGCCCCCCTACTACTCATGCCAATTCTGTTATTTTTAATGTGCAATAAAGAATTAGGTTTTAGCGTCATTAGATCATTCGTGCGCGGTTTGCTGACCGATCAAGGCGTTTCAGTAGATAGCTCGTGTGCTGCAAACAACTGGTGTTACAACCTTATTTAATTTTTATTAATTACAGATTTTTCGAGATAAACGGACATTTACTATTATATCATATACGTATCTGGGAGTACTTATATAAGTGTTAAAATCCTCAGAATGTCAGACAAACAAATATTTTTGAATAACTTGAGGTCGGTTGTCACCTCAAGTTGTCAACAATTGCAGTGATGATACCGGTGTCAATCTGAAGCGTATCGAGTTGTTAGCTGAACAGTTAACCAACAACACCACTATGGATGGGTCAGTACGTCCACAGACACGCTATACTTGCAGTTTGTGTAACCAGTCATTCACGAAGAATAAGAGTTGCATCGGACACATGCGCAGTGTACACAACAATGAACGGTATGAATGTGAAAATTGTAAACATCTCTTTTCATGCTTGAACACATACAAGACTCACAAGTGTCAAAGCAGACTTAAAAGACCATCTTGCGAGGCGAACCGTGAAGCCAAACGTCCCTGTCTTCACCCAATAAATACTGCAACAGTTAACAATATGTACCCTGCTCAATGGGCCGCTTGCAACTGGTGTGGTCATTTTAAATGTTTACTCCCAGGTAAAAGGTTTTGCGAGGGCTGCTTCATAAATGCTCGATAATGTTCTCAATGTCATAGGCCACGAGCAGAACGCTTTTACAGTCAGAAAGTTAATGTATGCGACAGCTGCATACGTCGAAGACAAAGATACAAAGAGAGAAGAAACCAGGTCGGAGCAGGTCGTGTGGATGCGCTGGAGGGAGCTGTCTCAACAACAACAGTGACACCTAGCCAAGTGTGAGCAGTGATTACTTAATATACGGTAACGGTATGAAGGGAACTCAGAGTTAGCTCCCTTGGAGAGGACTCTAGAGAGAGAGATAACGGACACGTGAGTTTGGAGTGTTTTAGTTCAGATAAAGTTTGGTTACCAAGACGGACTGGTTGTTATCTTACATTTGGTGGCAGTCGGGAACTTTGTAAGTCAAGAACCCACAATCACAGTGACAGATACTAATCAAAAGAACACCATCCCTTGTGTTTTCGGTGAATTCAGAATTTGGGCTTGTACGTCAAGTGAATATTCTACACATCAAGTACCGGTAACTAAACATTTCAAAATCATGAAAATGTCTCTAAATTTGAACTGTTCGTCAGTTAAGTACATTCGTGGTTGTTACTACATCGTTTACATACAAGAATTGTGTTGACGTTCGCACAACGTTCAAACGCAGTCACGCTGAATATTTTTTTACTACCGTATCTAACATAATAAGTGTTTGCGTTAAAAAAAAAAAAAAAAAATTCGTTTCAAATTTCATCAAAATGGAATCGGCACAGAATAAAATGCCACTGTTTGATCCAAAACTGACAACCTTTTCACAATACATTGAAGATGTTTATGAAATTCGATCTTGGGGTCTTCAGTGGGATGATAACCAGAAACTGCATCATTTAGCTTTGATTCTACCACCTGGGTGGTGCACAAAAGTTTTTCGAGACATGGACAATGGTCACAAACGATCATATAATTCACTTAAGAAACAGTTGATAAAGGATTTGGATCGTACAGATGAAAAGCGACAATCATCCGCTAGTGAATTTCATCGTTTATTGCAGAAATCCCACGAGTCGGTGGATGAATTTGCTCACAGGTTATACTATAAGTGTGAAGAAGCATATCCTTCTTTTGCGAAAGCCAACAAAGAGGAATTGTGTGCTCAACGATTTTGTGAAGGTCTTGTAAGTGAAAAAGTAAAAGAACAACTAACTCTTATTCAATGTCAAGCCGCCAAATCAGCAAACTTTGACCATTTAGTTGATATTGCTCGTAGGCTTGCCGATTCAGAGATCAAACAGGATGTCAGTAATGATCAAAAAGCGGATAATTCACATTCTGTTTTTCGCGTCCGGTGCGCTTATTGTCATAAACCGGGACATCATGAACGGGTTTGTAGAAAAAAACAACGGGATTACACTGATTCAGATACCACTACCAAGCCGAAATCTAATGATTGGATAAAATTTGCAAAATGCTACAACTGTTCACAGCGTGGTCATTTGTCCAAGTCCTGTCCAAACAAAAAACAGACACAGGTGAATGTGGTCAGTAGCAGCTATGAATGTGCAAAGCGTGAAATACAACTGGGAAAGCTCACACTGATGGCAGTAATTGATTCGGGTGCATCAGTGTCTTGTATTAGTTATTCACTTTTGCAGCAGGCATTCCCTCATGGAATCAAGCTAAATGAATGTTCAGCCAATTTGTCTGGACCAGCGGCACAACCACTTCCTACAGTGGGCATTGTTAATACTAGTCTCTGCATGGATAAGACCGTATACCAATGTACCCTTCATGTATTGGATTCCACAGATGATACGCTGTTATTGGGATGGGATTTCCTGAGTCAGTTTGACTCAGTAACTTTGAAACCTCAGAACAATGAAGTAGAGTTTGGTCCTTTGTTGGTGGGAGGAAGTCCATCTGGTGTTGTTCGTGCAGTAGAAACAATGACAATTCCACCACGTTCCCAGAAAATCCTTCGTGTATCAATGGAGAACACACAGGCTTCGGGTAACATTTTACTTGAACGTCATGAACCATTTGAGGTGAAATCAGGTTTAGTGGTTGCCCGATGTATCTCAACAAGTGAAAACCCATTTATTTTGGTGATGAACTCAGATGTATACAGCAAGAAAGTGTATCGTTGTCAAACCGTAGCACAGGTATCCCAGCTTCGGGCATCTGAACCGGAGGACACCTCTCATACCAAGGTACCCTCAAAAACTGAGCAGGTTGGCAATACTCAGCGGTCTGAAATCAACTGGAACATTGGCAGTATCCCGGATGAATATCATTCTCAGCTAATTAGTATTTTGGATAGCTATGAAACGTCTGTTTTCTGTGGATTGGGTCTCTTTAACGAGTATCAGTATAATTTGAAACTGGAAAAAAGTGCAGACTTGTCGCAAGTGCGCAATTACAGACGGGCACATTTCAATCCAGCTGTCGACAAGGTGATTGAGGACCAAGTGGAATCTATGTTGTCTTCAGGTGTTATTGAACCCAGTATGTCTGATGTTATTTCACCTATTGTGTTGGCCAAAAAACAGGATGGTTCTACTCGATTTTGTTTGGATTTCCGTGCACTCAATCGTCAGTTACGAGATGAAATTTTTCCTCTAATGACACCCACTGAAGCTTTGATGCAGCTTAAGAATTCTAAATACTTTTCAGTCATTGACATGTGTTCTGCTTTCAACCAGATTGAACTTAAGCCAGAATGTAGACATCTTACAGCATTTCAAACCAGCTCTGGTGTGTACCAATTTTGCCGTTTGTGTTTTGGTCTCAAAGTAGCACCTCTTGCTTTTCAGAGAATGATGCATCTCCTGCTTCGTGGTGTATCCTCTAGTCATGTCATGGTCTATTTGGATGACTGTTGCATCCATACAGCTACACTAGATGAGCATTTGAATTGTTTAAAAATGGTTTTGGATAGATTCAAATCATCTGGCCTTACCCTGAAACCAGAAAAGTGTTTCTTTTTTATGAATGAAGTAAATTATCTTGGCTTTCGAATTTCACCAGAAGGGGTACGTATTGGTGATAAAGGATTCAAAGCTGTTCGAGACTATCCAGTACCCAGGACATGCCAAGAAGTTCAGTCATTCCTTGGCCTCGGTACATATTTCATGCGTTTCATACCCAATTATTCAGATATGGTGTTACCCTTGAGTCGTTTGGTGGACACACAAAAATACAAGTGGAATGATGAAACACAAGCTGCCTTTGAGAAACTTAAACAGAGTCTAACAGACGAACCTCTGCTACGACACCCTAGTTTTGCTGTGGATGCTTCACGTTTCATCGTACAAACGGACGCAAGCAATACTGGTCTTGCAGGTGTTCTCCTTCAACCTGATGACACTGGTGTCGAGCATCCTATTATGTATGCTTCAAAGAAATTATCAAAAACTGAGAGGAATTATTCAACAATTCACAGAGAAGCTCTAGGGTTAATTTGGGCAGTTCGCAAATTCCGTGAGTATCTGTATGGCAGACCTTTCATTTTGCGCACTGATCATAAGCCCCTGACATTCATTGCTATGTCTACAAAACCTAAACTAGCTCGTTGGAGTTTGGAATTGGCTGAATACCAGTATGAGGTTGAGTATGTAAAGGGCTCGGATAACGTGGTGAGTGACTGTCTTAGTCGAGCTGCAATTCCTGATGATGACATTGATCTGCCTGTATTTGCAGTAACTCGATCTGAAGTTGCCAGGACACAGACTATATCTAACGCTCATGAGCTTGGACATTTTAGTGCTGCTCGTACCCTGGAATTGGCACGTCTTGTTGATGAAAATATATCTCTTCGGGAAGTACAAGAATATGTTTCCAAATGCAAAGTATGTGTAGAGGGACCGCATGCTATTCGTAAGTCAACATTTGGAATAACTAACACTGCTAAACAACCATGGGAGGTAGTACATTGTGACTTCGTTGGGCCTCTGCCACGCACTCCTTCTGGCAATGAGTACATTTTTACATGCAAAGATGATCTGACTCGATTTATCATTGCATGGCCACTTCGTGCGGCAACCATTGTTACGACTTTAACAGTATTGGATCGTATTGTATCGTTATTTGGTCCACCACGTGTCTTACACAGTGACAACGGATCTGTATTCACATCCGAAGACTTTATTTCGTATTGTAAACGGTGGAACATTCAGAATAGCTTTACTCCGGTTGCTCGTCCACAGGCAAATCCAGTAGAACGAGCACATCGTACATTGAAAGCATCCTTGGTGAAAACTGCTAACACTGAAAAAGAATGGGACACAGTTTTGCCCGAAATAGTTGCTGCTCATAATGCTGTTCCAAATCGCACTACTGGATTGCCACCTCATTATGTTATGTTTGGAAAGTCCAGTTCCATCGATCAGCTTCTATCAAACGATTCAGTTGATGGGGAGGAGGAGCCTGGGATGCGTGAGATGTGGGACATTTGCTACAAACGACAGATAGATGCAAAAGAAATCCGACAAGAGAACTCTGATAGAGGGATTGTCCGTCCTTTCGCTGAAGGACAAACAGTAGCAGTCAGGATTCTTTCAGGACCCAAGTTTAGGAAACTTCATTTCCAAAGAGGATTTATAATTAAGAAAATATATGGTGATTTTCTAAAAGTGGAAATAACAGTAGAAATCGTCGTCAGTCAATAATTGTCAGCAAGGATCTTGTTGCAGATACGTCTGAATGACTAACTCTTATCATAAGGGGGAGGAGATGTGAGCAGTGATTACTTAATATACGGTAACGGTATGAAGGGAACTCGGAGTTAGCTCCCTTGTAGAGGGGAGAGAGATAACGGACACGTGAGATTGGAGGGTTTTAGTTCAGGTAAAGTTTGGTTACCAAGACGGATTGGTTGTTATCCTACAATATCCTGGCAGCACCAATGTCTGAACTTACAGTTATGAAATAAACGAATAATGTACCGATATATTATTGGCAGACTGGTGTTTGTTTTTTCTCTCTTTTTAACACTTTGTTTTTCTTAAATTGTTGTTTCTGTAATACAAAATGTATTATATCACTGCATCCATTATAACAGCTACATTAAAGCAGTATAGTCAAATATATTTACTCTTTGGTCTAGCTTACTGGTATATACTTTATTAACGTGCCTATATCAATTAATGTCCACGCATGTCCTTTCAGGGCACGGCTTCTGTATTGTGTAAACCAGAGCATATAAAGTGTGATTGTGCTTTTGCGATTGTTTAGGAAAATATGCTATAACTCGAAATGAGATATTTCCCTTTTAATTTGTTCAATTCATCCATGTTGTCTCCGGGGGTGGGGTGATAGCGCAGTCGATAAACCGCTCATATGCAGTGCTGATGATGCAGGGTAGATTCTTCTCAGTGTATATCACTGGGCTTTTGTCCGTTTCAAAAAGCGTCACACGACTGGTATAACAATGGCATTGGTGTGTATTGTTATGTTTGTGGAAAAGTACATATAAAAATATCAATGGCAGCTTTTCGTATGGCGGCAGCGGGTTTCCTTTTTCAATATCTTTGTAGTCCTTAACAATATATCCGACGCCAATATAACTGTAAATAAAATGTGTTGAATGCGTCTTTAAATAAAACCCTTCCATGAAACGAAACACAGCCTGCTGACAGATTGCTAAAACAGGCGATACTAGAGTCGTTATCTAAGTCAGTTGAAAGAGAATATCAAATCAGATACATCATATTTATATAAAATATTAAATGTACTGTCAAACATCTCTTAAGCAACCACTGTATTAAGCAATCACCTGATTTAAGAGGCCACTTTTTGTTACTCCTTTAGATGTTTGCTTAACACAGGTTTGACTGTAGTTTAAAATGTACGCGTATTTGTCGTCTTGGATCTATGGAGATGGATTTAGCCTAGGCGGTAGTGCCCTTGCTCAGGTGCTTGGGTCGCAGAATGGAACCTCCTCGGTAGGATTTACTCGTATCAACCAGTACCCCACAACTGGTATATTAAAGGGGTGTTGTGTACTACGTGTATCTTGAATATGGATAAGTGTTTATAAATGCATATAGCTGCTTAGTCGACGGGCCGTCTGACTACTGCAGGCGAGATAAGTCGCCCAAGCTCTCGTACAACCCAACGATGTGTACTGAATGCAGTGCATTTACCAATTCGCGTTTACCGCGGTTTTGCGCACCGCACCTGGCGGAAATAAAGTAACAGAAGAAACCGGAAATAGATTATACCTACAATGGCCGACTTGATTTTGTTTTTTTGATTGAAAAACTGGCGGAACGTCGCGGCCATTATTAAGAATCGATAGCTGTCTATTACAACTAATTTTTGATAATAAATTTGATCGTTTTACGATCAATGAAAACGATGAAATATTCGGGTATGAATCGAAGTTCGTGTTAAAAACAAATTGTGGTCAGAAAGCCAAATTTGTTTCGGAATAATTACCATTTATAATGGATATGTGGGGCTGCAAATACGCGTAAGTAAGACCGACTTTTTCGATTTTTTTGCGTATTTTTAGACATCATTTAATATTTTAAAATATAAAAATAATTGCAAAAACCAACGAAAATAATACTTACCTGTCGACAAATAATCTTTTTTGTATTTATTTATCAAGTTTGAAAGTGAGATATGCGAATCTTGACGGAAACTAATTTATGAATTAGTGTCTGAAGACAATGTTTTTTTTTTTTTAATTTAACTAACACAAACTTTGATTTATCTTTACTTTGAATGTGTGTAACTAGCGGAAAGTTCATGACTTTATATATATTTTCCGAAAGTATAATGCTAGATAAGAATTAAAACAACCGAAATAATACATTTTAAGTCCCTCTAATTAACGTATTTGGTCAACCACCAGAAGAATGAATTAAAATCAATAACCAAAATTAATATAATAGTATGTAACATTTACTGAATTATCTGAAATAAGATAAATAAGTGTTATCAGGCACTGTTGGAGACAGCCATTAGTTAACGCCAAAAGGGTGTCAGCACAGTCCAGACCTTGACGACTACGTCAAACGTG
>JAULBQ010403199.1:0-15105 GCA_032355525.1 Pachydermia laevis
AAGCCTGCGCCAGTAGATTTAACACCGGCGCCATGATCAATGCGCTCGACACACCACCGATCGCCAACATTAGCTGCTGTTTCCAGGGCGTGGCACCCAGCATATAGCCGCACTTCAAGTCCTGTAGATTGTCGCCGCCAATGCAGGCTGCGCCGCAAACGACGGCACCGATCATGATGGTTGCTACAGCACCGATCGGCGAAGCCCGACCCAGCATGAGTGCCAGCACCAGGGCAGCAAACAATATAGTAGCGATGGTCAATCCCGATACTGGATTGTTTGATGATCCCACCAGGCCTGCCATATAAGCCGAAACGGAGACGAACAAGAATCCTGCCACGATCATGATGATCGTCATTGGAATGCTAACCATCCATTGATCAACAATCGCCTGGTAAAGAAACATCAGTGGCAGCGCGAATACCACAACACCGATCAGGATATATTTCATCGGCAAGTCACGCTCCGTGGCGGGTGTCTCTTGTCCATCTTTGTTACGTTCTGCACGCAATCCACTGCGAATACCAGATACCAGGGAATGCCGCAGGGAAATCAGCGTCCATACTCCGCCAATCAACATCGCGCCGACGCCCAGAAAGCGAACCTGGGTGGACCAGATCGCGAACGCGGCATCCCCTGCGCTCGCACCCGCCAGGTCCACGCTGAGGACCGGATCTGCGGCAAGAAAATAAGTGCTGTAAATAGGGATGGCGATATTCCAGGCGATCACACCGCCCGCCAGCATCACGATGCCAATGTTTATTCCTACGATATAACCCACGCCGAACAATGCGGGCGACAAGTTCGTACCGAAGTAGCCAAGCGTCTTGCCGAACCACGCCGACATGGCGGCCGTGTCGGGAATCAGGCGCAGGCCGCTGCCGGCCGACAGTTTCATCAGGCCGCCGATGGTTGCCGCGCCCGCCAGAATCTTGAGGCCGGCGCCCGGATTGTCGCCCGTGCGCAATACTGCCGCAGCCGCTTTGCCCTCAGGAAATGCGAGGCCCTGGTCCACAATCAGTGAACGCCGCAGCGGCACCGAGAACAACACACCCAGCAAACCACCCAGACCTGCTATTGCGAGTACCCACGAATAGCGAAAGTCCTGCCAGTAACCAAGGATTATCAGTGCGGGGATTGTAAATATTACGCCAGTAGCGATTGACGTGCCCGCCGACGCACCCGTAGCCACGATGTTGTTTTCCAGTATGTGCCCGCCACCCAACATCTTGAGTACGGCCATGGACACCACCGCTGCCGGAATGGCCGACGCTATTGTCATGCCAGCGAACAAGCCCAGGTATGCGTTGGCGCCAGCCAGGATCATTGCCAGAACGATGGCTAATACGACCGCGCGCAGTGTTAGTTCAGGAGGTGCTTGATGACTCATCATTTCATCCTTTTCCGACCAAGAGCTTTTATTATTTATTGTTCGATCATCGGACCGTGACCGATAGTATTAGCTCAGGGGCGCTGCGTCCATTGGCGAGATGGACTCGGCCCGAAAAAAGATGCGATGGAGCCGCGACCGCGGCAAGACGATTCTGAACTAGTTAGCAACCTTGCTGATTTTGATATCGCCGTTCAGCGTTTTCAGTTTGATCACCGATCCGCCGCCATTGATTTCGGCGATGATGATGCTTTCTATCCGAACTGCAAAACCGCCATGTTCATTTGAGCGCTCGACTATTGGTTTGCTTGGCATAATCTCTACCTCGAAATCTGAATATATCTCGCCGCGTGCATTATCCAAATGTAGTTGTACCTTTGCGCTCGGCGGCAAGCCAAGATTGATGTCGCCATTGAAACTGTTTAATGACATGGCATTACTGGCATCGATGCTGGCGAAGCTTACGTCAATAGAGTCATTAACCGTTTCAGCAATAACAGAACCTGTAATGTTTCTTGCTGTAATTGGACCGTTGGTGTTTTCAAGTTGCAGGTTTCCGGTGATATTGCTTACCAGTAATTCACCATTATTTACTGTCGAGAGCTCAAGATCGGCGCGACGTGGAATGCGTGCGACAATGGACATCTTGTTTTCGCGCCAATCTGTATTGACATATATGTAGTTGTCCTCTTCCTCAACCTCAAGCGTGTAGGCACCGGTCTTCAATGATTTTGTACCGGACGGCGTAATGATTTTTCTCTCGCCCTCTTCGACCGTGATTGCAAATTCCGCATCTTCGCGGTCTTCACCGATAACTTCTATTCGAGCCGACGATATGGAGATTTCCAGCGTGACAGGCTCTCCGGGTTTCGACAGCGGTATGTTGATGATCTGCGGCTGATCCTGCGCAAAAGCGGGAAGTGCGCCAAGCATCAACAAGATCAATAGTGCCGTCCATATACGATGTGAATTCATTACTAACTCCTCTACTAATTCTTTTGAAATCGGATGTCGCCGTTAAGCGATGAAATTGAGAATGTCGGTCCGCCGCCCTCGAGACGTAGACCAGCAGATTGTTGGATCTTGTAACTCAGCCGACCATCACTGTTCGTCTGCTCGACTTGTGGCGGAATGGTATATGCGTCGACCTGGAACTCCGAAACCAATCGTCCGTTAAACAGATCGAGCGCTATATCCAGACCCGTTCCATCCGGCATGTTTACGATGATGTCGCCGTTGACGGTACTTATGCTGCAATCCTGACCCGGAGCCATCGAGAAACTGATATCAACTGCGCCATTCACGCTTTCCAGGTCGTTACAATCCGTCAAGCCACTGACGTAGACGGGACCATTGACGTTACTCGCACTGATTGTTCCGGCAACGTCAGCGACATCAATGCGCCCGTCGGTAACGGTTCCCACGTCGACTTGCGTACCCGGCGGAACCAGCACTTCGAATTGATAGTCAACGCGACACCCACGGCAATTGTTATGAGAATTCCAGTTCTGGTGTTCCCCACCAACCAACAGCGAAACGCCATCGCCATCCGCATCGGTGACGAGGCCCATCAGAACCAGCGAACGATCAAATAGTTGTTGAGTCGGTGCTGATCTTTTCTCGTCGATGGTCACAGAAATCTCGCCTTCACTTCCTGCCCGGACACGAACGTTGCCCCAGATATTGCTGACAACCAGGTGCGGTGTTGCGGTCGTCACAGGATAAACCTGCGTCCAGGTGTTCGACTCGACAACGGGCTCAGCGGCCGAGAGGGTAGACGCCATTAGCGCGAGAAAACTCGCACAGACAATAGGATTTTTCATACGGATTCTCTCCCCAATGATTTGTTCACATGTTTGATCAAGTCCGGATGCAACCGCCCTGTATCTGCAAGTTGTAACAAGTACTCCAGCTGCGAATTGCTGCCGTTACGCAGCACCAGATCTACCAGTGCCAGTTGCACCAGCGGTGATTCCGCGTTTTCGAGGAGGCTCATTACTTCAATTCCGATCGAGGCCGAGCCAAGACTTGGGCCCAGCGCGTCAATCGCTGCATAGCGCACCGACTGCACGCTGTCTTCGGTCGCCCGCACAAGTAAAGCCCGTGCGACTTCGATGTCGCCCTGGACAACGCTTTCTGCGTCGATGACACCACGCAACCGTTTACCTGCAGCGGCGTCTTGCAAACGGTCCAAAATCAGCTCTCGATTCAGCAAGGCGACGCTTTCTTCCAGCGCCTGCAGTCTCGCAGGCTCTGCATCTCCAGTCCCATCCAGCATTTGTCCCATGCTGATTCCGATCAGAACGCAGGCTGTTGCAGTAACCCAGCCCATGTTGCCGCTTAGTCCAAGCCAGCCTCGAATGCGCTCGGACCAATGAGTGGTTGTTGCCCGTTCGAGCTCACGGTAAAAAGACCGGCGCATGTCGGCAGACGGCACCTCTCGGGGCAGGTCCTCAAGAGCAGACCAAAGTTTGAGCTCATCGGCGTCTGCACTTTCAAAAGGCAGGTTGAATTCGTTTTTCTCAGACATCGATCGGTGCTCCGTTGATGCTTGTAAATTCAGCGTTAAGTTGTTGCATGGCACGATGCATGCGGACGCGAGCAGTTGCCGTCTTGCAGCCAAGGGCCTGGCCAAGATCTTCGTAGCTACTGAACTCGAAGCGCCCCAGCCAGATAACCTCCTGAACAGCAGCCGGCAGGTTTCTGAGAGCTGCCGCCAGAATGCCTATGTTCTGCATTCCGGCTGCCGCTTGTTCCGCCGATCGGTGATCAACAAGCTCGTTCTCCATCTCCTCGGGCACTTGCTCCGTCGCCTGGCGTTTGGCCTTTCGCAGATAGTCGAACGTAATATTGCGGGCAATGTTAAACATCCAGGCTTTGAACGACCCTTGGCCACGAAATGTGCCCGCCTTGCGTAAGATTTTGATAAAGACTTCCTGCACCAGATCCTCCGACTGAACGCTTTGTCGCGTCATTTGCCAGCAGTAGTTATAAACACCCCGATTGTGTCGCTCGAACAGCGTTCCCAGGCAGGACGAATCGCCGTTCGCCACCCACTCAATCAACTGTTCATCGGAAACTGCTTGCATGCTTTCTCTCGTGTATCTACCTGTAAAGACGATCTACAGCGTAAAACGTTACACGATTAAGCGTAAATGATGCGAAGTCTCGCAGGGGGCCAGGGATATGGCCCCGTAGAAGGGTTGTTGCGCTTTGCGTCTGGAGTCAGCTAGTGCCCACGGCTGGTGGTAGCGCCGAAAGGATTCACGGACATTTGATGGACTCTGTATTTGGCAACCTGGCTGGACACGCATTCGCACGTGGATGAGCACATTAGTATCGATCCATCACCGCATGACGGATTGGAATTTTCTCTCGACTCTTCGACCTCCAGCCGATGATTAACGGCCGTCCAGTCACCTGATTCACGAGCTTCCTTCATAAGGTCATTTGTGCTGGACGCACAGCCGGTGGTCAAAAAGAAGATGGTGATGATTAGCGAACGCATAGTGCTCTCCTCGGTGAGGGGTAGCCCTTATGCGTCGTACACTAACTATGATACGTGGCGAGACGAATTGGTTGCTTATGTGCTAGATCGAATTCGAATATGCAAGCTGATCGATGAAGACGAGTTCCCTGGCCGTGGGTGGAAGCGTTCGCGTAGTGACCCGGCATTGGGCATCGCCCGCTGGGCGGGCTCCTACAATTCCTGTAAGAGCCCGCCCAGCGGGCGATTGCGACCTATTCAGCTCGACTTCGATGGCATCGGCATATTTGGTACCGCCGATTTTCGCCCATTTCTCGCTAAGAGCTCAAACGAGAATACCGCGCCATGATCGAAATTCTTTCGAGCCGGATCGACAGTTCTTCAAACTCTCGAAGTAGCTCCGATCGCCGCGTGGAAACCGATTCGTCACCACCGTCCGCCAATCCAAGGTGGTTCGCAAGCTTGTAGCCGTTTTGAAACAGTATCTTCCCTATTGACGCTTCGCTGGTTATGCGTCTTTGCAAGAGGGCCTGCTTGCCCTCTTTGAGCGCCATCGCGACACATGTCGCCTCATCCATGCCCTCGTCAGGCGCTAGTCTGGCCAGTAAGTCCAGAACCACGGTATACGCTTCCACAAAAATCAACAGCGTTGAGTGTGCTACCAGCGGTCGCATAGCCAGCAACGTGGAATGTGGCCTGGAGCCGCGTTGGTCCGCGATTTCTTCCAGGTCAATGTTGCTTCTCGACAGCTCTTCGCGCAGCTCAATGACGAATTCCTCTGTCGCTGGGTAAAAGAATTCGAATTTGAACAAGTCCCTGAGTCGCTTGGTTTCTTTCCAGAACACTTTTGAAACATTGGAAGATAAACCAGCCTGGTCCAATGCTTTCAGTAATGACAATTCAATAATGGATTTATTTACGAAGTGATGTGCGACAGAGTTTCGGTAATAGCTGGCAATCGCATGCTTATCTGCTTCTATACTGTAGACAACATCGGATCCCTGGTCATAGCGCGTCAGCAAACTACCATCGACCATTACGTACAAAAGATCGCGCACATGTAAAACGCGATCACGATCGAAATCACTGGTCACCCTTATTTCTCGCTGAATCGCCCAATCGACCAGTTTCAATACACCGGCCTGCAACTCCTCGATAGTTAGGGCCCGAGGTGCCGCACCCAGCAAGCAAAAGCAAACCAGTGATGGCATGGTTAATGGCGTTACTTTGTTCGCATTGACGGCGACCTCGAATGCGATTTTAGCCAGTTGCATTGAATCCTCTGGATCCGCAGCGTTATCGAGAACAACTGGCTCACCGAAATCCATGTAGATGCGTCCCATGGGCTGACGCAAGCTGGAGATGTAGGAAATAGCCCACTTCAGAGACTCAGGCGTTTTGACGATTCCCGATTGCTCAGCCGCGTAGTCTTCGACGTCACGAATCAGGTCATAACTGATGGTCACCGGAATGATGTGCAGATCCTGAATGCGACTGGCATGAGCTGCGCCGAGTACGTACTTAAGCAGGCCGTAGCGTGGAGGCATTAACTTGCCCAGGCGTGATCGAGTGCCCTCGAACGCCCAAGTCATCGGAAAACGCTTCTCCAGCAAGTAGGAAATGTAGTGGCGCAGAACGAGCTTGTATAAGAGATTGTCTTGAAAGGTTCGCCGTATAAATATCGCACCGGAGCGTCGCAGAAGAAAGCCGGCGCCGGCAAAGCTCATATTAATGCCGCCGAACATATGCGGCGTTGGCAGATCGTTTTGGTAAAAGACCCTCGATACCGCGGCGCCATCCATATGCGTTTTGTGCGTCCATAGGATAACTGTCGGTTTGTCGCGGACGATCTCGCGAACAGATGCCAACTCATTTTTGTCGTAGACAATCTTGCTTTCATAGCCCAGCGACAACAAAAACTCGTCCAGTCTCGCCCGAATGTCAATATAGAACGCCGTCGGGACTGCAATCAGCTCTTTCATGTAGCCGCGCGCTTCGATGTAAAGTTTGTTCCTGGGCTTATCTTGCTCAACAGCAAGCTGCTTTATCGCCTTGCGGAATCGGCGACCACTAACAAGGCTATCTGCAACGTAACGAGGAACTTTGTAACGGCTTCCGTGCAGTTTCCGTTCGGCGATATCGAGAGCGATACTTGCCTGCCGAATGATGAATGCGCCCAGATCCTCGGCAGTAATATTGTTGGTACCATGGTAGGCGGCGAACCGTTGCCTCAGGTCATTGATTGTTGCGGGTTCGCCGAGCAAAACCTTCGCTCGTTGTTGATCTTTTCTCAGCGTAAAAAATGCACGAATAACACTAGGTCGCCTGCGATCGCCAAAGACCAGACTATGCAAACTCATCGGTTTGTTGTCACGACCCTGTGGCAATGGCCACGCCACCCGGGCCGGTACGATACAGGTCTCATCGGGTAGCTCGAGCTTCGCTGCCAACTCTCGCACCGCGGAGACGTCCATCTTCCGTGACGTCGTCAGGTCAACCCACTCTTCTGGGCCACTGGTGGAGGACTGAATCCAGTCATGTAGAAGCGACCGCTCAATCCTGTTGCGCGCATCAACCACGAACAACACAGGACCATTAAGATCCGGGGACAGTTTACTTATTTCGCAAGTCTTGATCATGGTTGCTTGAATGGCCGATAGGATTGCCTGAAGTGAACGAACAGTCCGCCGATTAACAGCACCAGTGAACTGTACATCGATATTCGCCAATAGCTTGTCGCCGCCTGAACGATGTCAAAATTCTGTTCCAGAATGAAACAAGCAACCAGACAAAACTCGTTGCCACAACATTATTGCTTATTTTCATAGGCGTCGGCTCTATAATGGCTGCCAGAAATGTTCCAGGAGTAACCATGAACTCGCGAAGTAAAGCATGTTTCTTTTTGTCATTGGCTCTGGCCTCCGTGTCAGTCACCGCTAGCGCTCAAGACGGTGAGGCTGTACTCACGCTAGAGCAGATTATGGCCGATCCGGACTGGTTGGGGAATGCGCCGGAGAATGCTTTTTGGGGCAGCGATAACAAAACAATATATTTCGAGCAAAAGCGCCAGCGATCAAAGCTTAAGGATCTGATCGCGGTGGACAGCCAGAGTGGCGCGGCACGCACGGTGCCAGAATCGGAGTGGTCCAGTCGGTTTCACACTTCGATCGTCTATAACGAGGCCGGTGACCAACGGGCTTACGTATATGCCGATGATATCTATCTCGTTAGCGGTAGCGGCACCCACCAGGTAACACGCAGCAGCGCCGTGGAGTCGACGCCGATGTTCATGACCGATGGTCGCCGCGCCGCATACCTTCGCGATGGCCAGATGTTTGTACATGATCCGGAAAGCGGCCTGGCGGAACAGGTGACCGACATTCGCTTTTCGGACGATCCAAACGAGGATGAGGACTTTGATGTTTTGCGATCCCATCAGCTGCGACTCTATGGCGAGTTACAAGAATCCAAACGTGACAAAGAGGAAGCTCAGGAGCGTGCCGACTCTTTGTTTGAGCTCGACGACGGGCTGCCGGCGGCAGCTATATTCATGGGAGACGAACTCGCATCGCAAGGGCAAACGATGTCACCGACCGGTCGATGGACACTGGTCGTAACCCAGTCGGAAAGCTTCGATGCAGGATCCGATGACGGCATGCCGAATTTCGTTACCGAAGATGGCTATGTGGAGAACATAACGACGCGGACTCGCGTGGGTCGAAATGGCTATGCGAATCAATCAGCGTGGCTGATTGATCTGCAAAGCGGCGAAAAATTTGAGCTCGACCTGAGCGAGTTGCCGGGTCTCGCCGATGATCCTCTTGCCGATATACGTAAGAGCGCAATCGAAATTTTTGTTGCGGAGGGCGAAGATCGCGAATCTGCGGAGGAGCGCTTGAGGGCACCGGAGACCCGCGAGGTGCAAATCTGGTCATCACAGTGGTCGCCGGACGGCACGGAACTTGTTCTGTACATACACGCAAACGACAACAAGGACGTATGGCTCGCAACGGTCGACTTCGACGAGAAGAAAGCGATCAACCAACACCGGATGAACGATGAGGCCTGGGTGAATGTCTACCACGCTGAACACGGCTGGCTGAAGGACAATCGCACGCTTTGGTTTCTGGCGGAAGATCACGGATACCTTGGCATCTATACCAAGGCAATAGACAAACGGCGAAGCAAGGCATTGGTTGCAGGCAAACATGTTGTGTTTGATCCGCAGCTGGGGCAGTCGGGCCAATACATCTATTACCAGGCAAATGTTCAAAGCCCGGTGATCTACGAAGCCTGGCGAGTCGATGTCGGCTCGGGCGAAGCACAGCAATTGACAAAAATGGGCGGCATGACCTCAGCTGTCGTTTCGCCTGATGAATCACGCCTGCTGATCACGCATTCAGAAATAAACCGCCATCCCGAGTTGTTTGTTATGAACAATGAACCCGGAGCGAAGGTGACGCGTCTGACAGACACCATGAGCGAGGAGTTCAAGGCAATTCCGTGGATGGAGCCGACTATCGTTGCGATCCCATCATCCCACAGTGATGATCCCATCTACACGAAAGTGTATTTGCCAGATGATCACGACATTGCTCTTAAATACCCTGCTGTCATGTTTGTTCACGGCGCCGGCTACACACAGAACTCGGACATGGGCTGGCCGTATTACTTTCGGGAAGGCATGTTCCACAACATGCTGACGCAGCAAGGCTATATTGTTTTTGATATGGATTTCCGCGCATCACAGGGCTATGGGCGCGACTGGCGAACCGCTATCTACCGGCGTATGGGCCACCCGGAGCTGGAAGATTTTCGCGATGGCGTCGAATACATGGTCAAGAACTACGGCGTTGATCGGGAGCGAATGGGGATCTACGGCGGATCCTATGGCGGCTTTATGACATTCGTTGCAATGTTTCGCGCCCCGGGTTTGTTTAAGGCCGGGGCAGGCCTGCGGCCGGTCACCGACTGGTCACATTACAACCACGACTATACGTCCAACATTCTGAACACGCCCGGCATCGACCCGGAGGCATACCGACTGAGCTCACCTATCGAGTTTGCAGATGGCTTACAGGACCCATTACTGATCGCAACCGGGATGCAGGATAACAATGTATTCTTTCAGGACTCAGTATTGCTGGTGCAACGCCTGATCGAACTCAAGAAGGAAAACTTTGAGATCGCGATCTATCCAATGGACCCACACAGCTTTTTTCACGCGACGAGTTGGTTGGACGAATACCGAAGAATATTCAAACTGTTTGAGGCGAACCTGAAGTAATGGAATCAAAGCGATCACTATTCTCCATCCCGAGCGACGTATGCTATCTGAACGCGGCTTACATGACGCCGCGTTCGAAGAAGGTGACAGCCGCATGCCTGGAAAGCATTGAAGGACGTGCCACACCGTGGCAAATGACGGCAAATGATTTTTTTGATGACGTCGAGACACTTAGAAGCCTTTTTGCCTCTCTGTTAGGTTCCGCGCCAGACAATATCGCGCTCGTGCCAGCTGTGAGCTATGCCGTTGCAAGCGCTGCGAAGAACCTGAAAGTACGAAAGAATCAGAAGATATTAATGTTAGCGGAGCAATTTCCGTCTCATTATTATTCATGGGCTCGCATGGCGAGTGAGAATGAGGCCGAATTGTGCATCGTTGAAACGCCAACAAACCTCGACTGGACTTCGGCTGTGCTGGACTCGATAGAAGGCAACAAAGACAGCATTGCCATTGCGGCGCTGCCGAATCATCACTGGTCAAATGGCGCGCCTTTGGATCTTGCAGTAATCAGTGACGCGCTACGCGACATCGGTGCGAGCATCGTTCTGGATGTTACACAAACCATGGGCGCCTGCCCGATAGATCTGAAGGCTATACAACCTGACTTCCTGGTCACTGCAGCATACAAATGGCTTTTTTGCCCGTACGGGGTCGGATTCCTGTATGTAGCTGATAAACATTTTGACGGCGTCCCTCTCGAAGAAGGCTGGGCAAACCGTCGCGGCAGCGACAATTTTGCACAGCTTGTTAACTATCAGGAAAGCTACCAGGACGGAGCGCGACGATTCGACGTCGGAGAAAGGTCCGGCTTTGAAACCGTGCCGGGTGCAATCGCTGCGCTCGAGCAGGTGTCAGATTGGGGGATTGAGAAAATATCCGACGAACTGGATAGCAAGAACGCGGCGATCGCCGAGATATTTAGTCGTTACGGATTCCTACCCCCGACGCGCGATCGACGGGGTCCACATTTTCAGGGCCTTGCCGTTCCGGAAGAAATACGAAGCTCGCTGGTAGACCTATTCGCTGCAAAAAACATCTTCGCCAGTCAGCGCGGCCAATCACTGCGGGTCTCGCCTCATATATACAACAACGAAGAAGACCTGAGCATATTGGAATCAGCCCTGAAAAGTATTTCTTAGCGGTCACGCGCCTTTCGGTATTCTCGACCTGACATCTTTCACGTTTTCGTTTGTGATATTACCGGGCAGCCGCAACTCTAGCCTTGGCTTTTTTAACGATCGGCGCCGTAGAAATATAGCAACACATCATCAATAAGCGGTCGCCAGTTATCCCAATTATGGCCCTGCCGGGTTTCCACATATTTCATCGAATACCCCTTTTCCTGAAGCACGGTACGAAATGCTCGATTCGCCTGAGTGTTGTCATTGGGTGTCCCGGTGCTCAAGAACATATTCAATGGTAACAATGGCGCTTCTTCATAAGCCGGCAACAACTCTTTCACTGGGTGATTCGCCGGCGACATCATTCCGATATCGGAAAACGCCTCGTAGCCCATTAACCCAAAACAGGCCGCATTTGTTGCACCGAAAGACAGTCCGAGAATTCCTCTGTGATCGCGCGTTCGCCCCGCGGGCCATGATTTCTCAATGGCAGGAATTAGCTCGGCTACATAGAAATTGAGGTAATCTCTGTTGCATAAGAATTGCGAGTTACGTCGATTGCTTCGCAGGTTGTCAGGATCGCGGGCATCGACAAAAACCACAATAACCGGATCGATCTTGCCCGATTGGATTAGTTTATCCAGAATTTTGGGCATCCGTCCCTGGCCAATATAGCCGGGGCCGTCCGTTACGTAGAGAATAGGCAATTCACTTGTCACCTCAGCGTCTTCTGGAACATAAAGGCTATATTGAAGGTCATAACCAAGAACGTCACTTGAGATGCGGATGTCAGGCGAAATTGTTCCGCCGGCCAAAGCCGCACCTGACGCAAAAAGGAAGAGCGCGATTAATGTTTTCATCTGCCTTTCGAGCGCCGAATAGCGCAATGGTTCCAACGGCTTCATTGCCGGACTGGGGCCCAGCCAGATGTAACCGGCGACTGGCGGTATCTTTGCTGGTATCGACTGCGATAACCGCCTTGCTTCTTTCCGTTATTCCAGCTCCGAAGTGGGACATGCCAACAGAAGTAGCACCGATGATCTTCGACCTCGATATTCTGGACACGGTGAAATCGGAGGCGCTTATCAGCCAGCCTTTACCGGAGTCAATTTCGGGCGATGCCTCCGACTTGCAAGAAGTGGACGAACCCACGGCAACCCATTCGGCTGACAGCACGCCAGCGAATGATCCTGCCGCCGAGACTTCCATCGAGTGGTATTCAATACTCGAGGCGGTCGTGGAAGACGTCAATACGGAAATTGGCGAACCGCCGTCCATGTCGCCACGATTCGATGAACTGCGAAGCGTTGCAACAATTCAGTTCGCGCCGGTAGTTGATAACAGCCCAAGACCGATCTGGGAGAATGTCGAAAAAGACCAGATGGGCCGCACTGTTTTGCGCGCCGGTGATTGTTATCGGGTGTTGGACGATTGGCGCGTCACCAACCAATGGGAACAAGAAAATTTCGGACAATATTTTGTGTACTGCGAGACTTATAGATCGCCACCGAAAGAGTTACCTTTCGTCGCCCATATTGTTGAGCGTTACGACTACTTGAATGAACGGTAACCCCGATCCGTTAAATCATTGACATTCTAGTCGATTATTAATATGAGACATTGTACTGAACCTGCGTCTGTCTCAGCATTTCCTCAACCTGCGCTCGCTGCTCATCGCTCAGAGTCATTGCATTAAGCATGCGCTCCGCGCTGCTTCGGTCGGTCTGCGCCATTCTGTAGATATACATTATCCTGGTTTGAGATCGTGTCTGGTCATCGACAATGCTGTCGATCAGGTCCACTTGAGCGTCGCTGAAAGTTTGATATCCATTAACCAAAGCGCTAACTGCTTGGTCCCGTGTTTTGTCAGCCGGAAGATTGCTAACCCACCGAGTCGCGCTGACTGGATCCGTCCGCGACCAGCTGTTCACGAGGCTCGACACTGCCATGTTTCGACTTTGATCACCCTGTATGGACGCCAGCCACGATGCAGCCTGATGCGGATCTCGTGAGGCGGCAATCCCAATCAGTTGCGCGTAGACCATATCCTTGTCCTTGCCCTGTGCCATGCCATCGGCCATCGACTTCGCCCTGGTCACATCCGTTTGAGCAATCTGGGGAATCAGCGTTGCCTGCATTTGTGGGTATTCCGGAGTATCCCTGTATCGAGCAATAAAGGCTTCAGCCGCAGCGGGTGAGCGTTGACTGGCGAGCGCCCGTACAATTCTCAGTGACCACTCGCCTGCCGTTTTCTCGTCCAACATTGGCAACATTTGAATTGCCGCTTCAGGGTCCTGGCTTATCAATTGATTTGATACGTTTCTTAGCGCCTGAGGTCCGAGCACGTCCGTGTTATCGATGGCCCAGGAAAGCGCAGCCTGGCTGTCGATTCGAACCCAGTGCATTAACATGTATTGCGCAGCTTGTTGTTTTCCCGGACCGGCTGGCATTTGCTCCACCGTCGCCAGAGCGATAGTCGGGTCCGATTGTGCGATTGAGGAAACCACCATGGCCGTAAGCGAATCACGCTCATTGCCGACAGGCATTTTGTTTATGGCTTCCATTGCAACCTCGGGATGCGTAGCAGCCACAATCATTATTGCTTGTTGAAAAACAGATTGGTCATTCCCAATAGCATTTTCACGAGCCCATTCAAGCGCGCGTTCAGGGTCTTCGATTGCAAGGGCTTGAGTTATCGAATGCGACATCATCTGCTTCATCTGGTGATTTTCGGCCGCGTGCGCATAGCGTATTGCTTGTTCGAGATCGGTATTGGCGAGCTGCATGATCGCAGTTGATACTGCCGCGCCGTACCGGCGCATGTCAGGATCTGCCACCCAGCGATCCAGCACTATCGTCGGATGGGACTTTGCGATGGCATCGAATACGCGTGTTTCGTAAATTAACCGGGCGGATTTTTTCGAAATCAGACTGGCATAGCCTTCTGCCCTTCCCGGGCTGCTTTGCCCGAAATAGTCTCCGAGGGTTAACGCAGCATTATTCTGCGCACTTAACGGTTGCAAAGCATTGAGATACTCGAAAGCAGATTCCGGATCATCCGCGGCGAGTGACTGAACGTATTGCGACTTAATCCACTTACTTGGAGGAATGCCAAGTGCTTGCTCGATTTGCAGAGTTACACTGCTGCCAATGTAGCCATGCGCTCCATAAATAGACTCGGCCGCACGAGTTTTCCGCGTCAGGGGACTAAGCGCACTCGCCGCAATCAACGCACCTTCGAGATCGGACCTGGCCCAAGTACGCCAGATTGCGGGTTCGATCGAGCGCTCTGCCGTGAATGGCGCGCGCCCTGCCATGGCCACTGCCGATTTGGGGTCTATGTCTGTGAGTCGAGCGAATAAAATGGACAAACCGGCTCGACGGTCTGATGCGTCGGCCACCCGTATAGTTTGATAGATAAGGTCCTGTACACCCGCGGAGTCTGATCGACCCGCAAGCACATACAGTGCTTCGGTCTGGTCGAAGTCGGATCTTAGCCTCAGCGTTTCTTCGATCGTGGTCAACGATTCGAATCGCTGTGCCCGGTGTTGGGCTTCTTCGGCTTCGGACATCGGCGGCAAATTGCCGATGTCGCGGACAATGCTTACTGGATCGTAATCGTTCGTCGGGCCCACGTTACCGAGATAGATCCAGGCCGATACAAAACCGAATGCAACTCCTGACAATATGCCAACAATTATTTTTTTCATTTTATCTGATACCTTTTCGAAAGTTCGTCAGCTCCCGCCGATTTACCCTACGTTGATACCATGTCATGCATCATTGCCCGCCTCTGACAGTATACGAAAACCGGGGTGGG
>JAULBQ010404309.1:0-15020 GCA_032355525.1 Pachydermia laevis
ACCCCATGTTTGGAAATATTCTTGTGCAGCTTCTTCACCAGAACCAGCTAATACTTTCGCACCAGTAGCTAGTATCTTTTGTCCAAGTTCAAGTGCTTTATTATCTGGTAAAAAAGCAAGTGATTCCTTGATTGTATTCTTTGCTTTTTGACCAAGAGCCATAGCACCTTTTCCAAGACCTACATTGCTAAAGGCTATCTTATCTAACATTGTAAATGGTAATTGGAATGCAAATATTGATAGAGCTTCACCAACTGAAACATCTGGGTCTTCACCATTCTCAACCATAGATTTAATTCTCTCATTGATTGCACTATTTGTTTGCATTCCGTTTATACCAAGAAGACCATAATTCTTAGATAATGCTCTCATTTCATTTACAATTCTTGGTGCATTCTCAAATGATTTATATTTCAACATAGCATTTTCGCCAAGCTCTCTATTACCACGTGCTCTAAGTTTTGTTATGAAGGCTTCACTTTTACCTAATTTTTTTGCTTTATCTATTTGTCCAAAAAGTTTAGCAGCTTTGGCTGCAAGTTGTGCTTCACCAGCACCAATAAACATTGTGGCCATAAAAGGAATTGATTCAGCAAAAAGTTCTGGACCAAAATCTTTAACCCTACCAAGAGCAGAAAAAACATCACCATTTTTTACATTAGCAAGTGCTTCTTCCATAGCTTGACTTGTTTCAGTTCTGTCATACCCAACAAACTTATCAGCCCACTCACTATCAGCCCACTCATTTAAAAATGTATTATCACCAGGAGTTACTGTATCAAGAACAAAGTCACCTATACCGGCAGCAGTTGTTATTAATCCAGATTGAAATGCATCAACAGAATTCGAACCATATATTCGTGTTTTTTCACGTTCATTCATCATGTAGTCTGATACAAGTTTGTTTTGTGCAAACTGCTCGTCTGTTGGGTCTGTGACACCTAAAAGGTTCTTGTTGTATAGCTCAGTATAGCCAGAGCCAAAATTGACACCAGAAGCCTTGTCAGTGCTTGTTCCATTTACTCCACCATAATCGAGTGCTCGTTCATCTAAAGATGCTTCGAGAGCATGAAGAGTATTCTCCCATTTTTCTGCACCAAGAAATCTTTTTTCTTCAACAATTTCAAAACCATCTTCTACCCATTGGTTCTTGTATCTATCAGATGCACTTACATCTGCAATACCATGTTTGTATAAATATTTTGGATTACCATTATCATCATATCCATCAAATTTTCTTAATGTATATACTGCTTTATCTGCATTTGGATTTTCTTCTGCATTTCTGTATTCGTTTACAAGTTGCTCAAGTGTAGTATTTCTGGCAGCAAGAATATCTTTGTTACCCATGTTATATGTTTTACCATTTATCACAGCATCAATGTTTGCATTATTTAACCAGTCGCCTTGACCACCATCGAATATGTTTTCAGAAGCTTCTAAGAACCAGTCTACACCAGCTGATACTGCATTAACAGATTCTTTTGCAATAATCTCTGCATCGCTATCTGTTTCAAGTGTACCATCAGAATTGTATTCAAGTGACTTGTCTGTTTTACGTTGAAGTTCTTTTCTTTTAAGTTCAGCAGAACGCTCAAGGTCACGCTGCTTATTTGTAAATGCTTGAAGTTCAGATATATTATTATCTACACCATCAAGCTTGTCTTGGTATCCTTCACCATTATATATGTTATCAGAATCCAATACGACATTACCGTTTAAATCTACATATCCACCATATTCTCCAGCCATATTAATCCTTTTGGCATTTTATCCATCAATATCTGATTGTATCTTCTTTTGTTTTAATCTTATAAGCTTTGTGGACTCTCTAAGTTTTTCTTCTTCAAGTTTTTCTTTTTTAGTTAAAGGTCTATTTAACTTTGCAAACTCTTTTAGCTGTGCAAGTTCTTTGTCATATTTGTTTTTTAATTCCATTTTATATAATTCAAAATCTCTTTTGTCTTGCTTACCTCTATTATCCATAAAGGTTTTATATTTAGAATCATATGCAACTTTATCGTTTTGTCTTTGAGTATTCAGTTGCTTAATCGCAGCTATTCTGGCTCTAGGATTTAAACTTCCATCGTTTGCAATTTGTTGTACTTCTTTATTGTATATATTATCAATTTTCTTATTAGCAGTACCAGGAGCGTCAAGTATTGTAACTTTTTTGTTTTTAGTTCCGAGTTTAACAGTTTTATTTTTAGACATAACATCATCAATTTTTTTCTGTATAGAACTATTTTGTTTTCTTACGCCATCAGCAGTTTTCTTTTTATTTCTTAGATTTTGTAAAGCAAAAATAGATTCTTCATTTCTGGTTCTTGTTCTTGCTGTGTTTGCAGACTTCTGTGCTTTTTCAAGTTGAAGTCTTTTAACTTTTTCCACTGGGTCTTCATTTCTTTCATCAAAAAAATCCATAACTTTATCAGTTAAATAAGCAGTTCCACCAGCAACACCACCATACAATGCACCAGCACCAGCAGCCGGTAAAGCAGTCGGTCCACCAATAAGACCTATTGCACCACCAGTTAACGCACCTACACCAGCACCCTCACCTACGGCACCCATAAATGAATCTGGAGTTAAAGCATCTTTAACACCCCAATCAGTATCGGCATCTGTAATGTTTTTATTATGATTAAAGTATATACCATTTAATCTTTTACGTTCTTCTGCTCTTTGAACTTCATCGTCAATAGTTTTTAATGCATCATATTCTGCTAACTTTTTCTTTTCATTTGCACTTAAAGCTTTTACGTTACCAAATCCAAGTTGCTTTGCATCATTTAGTGCTATAAGCTCTTTATTGATAGTATCGGTATCATATATATCTTTATCTTTTGTTGGGTCTTTAACATCAGTATCAACATCATGTGAAAGATTTAATCCACTTGTGTTAGATAAAGAAGTTGAAGATGTTTTTAATGCAGATAGCAAATCAAGGTCTGTTTGTTTTTCCTTGTTCTGCTCTTTTTCATACTTATTTTTTTCCCACTTAAATTTTTCACCAGCAAGTGCCATTCGTGCTGCATCATTCTTTCCAGAATTTATAAGATTTTGTTTTCTAAGCTCAAGCATTTGAAGTTCTAATCCACGCTTCTCATTGTCTGCACCACGACTTCCAAGCTTATTTATAGCAGCCAATACTCCAGCTATTGCATTATTGTTTTGATTACCAACTTGTTGCATTCTAAATTGTTCTGGTGCATATTTCATATTGACTTCCTTATTCTAAACGTGTATTTTAAGAGTGTGCTCTACCGTATGTTGGTTGTGCACCAACTCTATCTGGTGTTCTACCAGCAAGACCATCACCTAATGAACGCTTAACTTTATTGTTATATTCTTCTCTTTGAATAGAGTTGTTAGCCATAGTAACATTGTTTTCTAGTTGTGTATCTAGTCTATCATTTGTTTTCCATGCATTCCAACCAGCTAATCCTATTCCAGCTATATCACCAAACATACCAGCTTTGTCACCAAAACTCATATCACTAAATCCTAAACCTTTTCCCGTACTCATATCTGCTCCTAAATTTGTTGTATCAGCTGCTACATTAGCTGTTGTTCCAGCTGCGTCAGCAGCACTTGAAGCTGCATCAGTAGCTCCAGTTAATCCATCAAATGCTCCACCGATTCCATCAGTTATACCACCAACAGCATCACCGATACCAGTAGCAACATCTGATACAGCGTCACCAATTCCGGCACCAATATCAGAAAGACTATTTGTAAGTCCACTAATATCAAAACTAAATCCTAATCCATCACCCATTAAAAATCCTTTTATGGAATATATATTATCTTTATTATATCTTCTTTTTTATAATTTAACCAGATACTACATTTACACGTAAATCAAGTACACCACTGAAATCCCACAATGAATCATATGCATATGGACCCTCGAATGCTCTTGAGTACATGGCATCTGGACTCTTCGATTCAAGAAATGAGTAGTGTGCAGAAGTATCTATTGGACCCGGTATATGACCGGTTGCCAACATCGCATCTATACCATCTTCAATTCGTTCACCAGCTTCAATATTTGCTTGAAGTTCTCTAGCTTCTTTCAGCTCAATCATTTTCATTTCACTATATGCATTGAAAGCAATAGTACCAATCTGAGTTGCAAGTGACAAGAAGTTAACAGTTGTCATGCTCGTAAAGTCACCACCAACAAAAGCCATTACAACAGCAAATACTATTCCAACAATAGCTTTAAGCATTGGATTATCAATAGCTTCAAGTATTGCAGTAAGAACCAGCTTCACAACGTAACTTACAATTATGTTTATAATTAACGCACCTATCGCACAACCAGCACCAGGTGGAAGGAAACACATTATTACAGCAAAGACTATACCAATCCATTTCATATACCATTTAGTAACAACAACTTTTATTGAATAAATCATAAAGTATGTACCATATTCTTTTGCTATAACAAATGATGTAAAGTCAAGTCTATTTAATAGGTCAAGTGGATATACCAATCTAGGATACTTTTCACCAGCTGGTCCACTATTCTCTTCATCTGAATCAGACTTCCACGAACCATCTTTTTTCAACTTGAACCAGTGTCCAGAAATCTGAATAAAATTATTGAAATCTGTTACTAATATTTCCTCATATTGTGCCATAGAAATTTGTCGCCTTACGGCTGTTACAGTACATTCTATTGGAAGTGTCCCACCATCTGATATAGCTTCAATATCTTCATCACTATGTTGATGAGTACAACCATCTGGAGATGTTGTTGATGATGAGAGGTTTATAATACTATTACTGTATCCATACATATATCCATTTTTTCTAAGACATGAATTATATTTTTGCATTTCAGCCCAATTAAAATTAGTAGATGATGGCTTCTTACCACAAGGTCTAAAGTATGCATACGGTTTATCTACTGTTATTTTTTCTGATTGTATAAATTCTGCATAGTTCTTTCTAATCAAACCATCTGGTCTTAACGCACCAGGAAGAAGACCATTCTGAACAGATTGTTTCATCTTTAAGTTCATGGTTATATTGGCAGCTTTCATTATTACATTAGTGCTTCCAGTACCATAATATTCAAGAACATCAAATATCATATTAGCAAACTTACGTCTTCTTAAACCATTTTTATCATACCACCATTGAGCAAGTTCTGGAGATATTGTCCACATAGAGCCATCAGCATTTCTTTCTGCTTTACGCATTAGAGCAGATGGATAATTTTGAACATCTTTTGATTCAAAAGTTCCTGGTTCAATTATGTATGGGTCACGCAACATTATACCAGTCAGAAGATATGCATTATCAACCTCTGGTTCTCCATCATCATCTGTCTTACTGAAAGATTCAACTAAATCATCTGGAGTAATACCATATTTTTTCAGCATTTTCTTTGTCTTTTTATCATCAAGACTTAATCTTCCCCATTCTTTTATTGGTACTATAGCACTAAATACTCTCGGTATTGCATCAAATAAAAAGTCTGATGCTGCTCTATCTTTTACATAATGATAGAATTCATCTTCACCAGGATTTCTTTTATAGATTGCATATAGTCCAAGATTTGGAACAATATTTGGTATCTCTATTTCCCATTGCTCTATATCTGGATTTGCAGAGTTATTTGCTTCTATCTTTATTACGCTTAGGTCATCTTCAACATTTGGGTCATTACTTAGATTTGGATATGTTACATTTAAAACATTGTATATAACGCTACAGCTTGGAGTCTGTCCAGAACAGCTACCAGAACCAGATGCAGATGCACTACCAGACGCACTACCAGATGAGCTATCTTCACAACAAGTTGGGTCAAGTATTCCTGGACCTCCACTACAACATAGGTCTTCTGCATTAGAGCCAGTGTATGGCATGATAAGTTCATTCTTGAAGTTTGACCATAGGAATCCACTCGTTTGTAACCAGAATCTAGCTTGTTCCTCAATCTTTCCAACTTCTATATCCCATGATATTAGAGTTGTAGCTGCTGGGTCATATGTGGCATTAACGTGTTGTATGAAATCATTTTCACGCAACACATATGTTATACCACTACCAACCGGTTTAAATCCATTTTTAGTAAGCCATTTTTCGCTGTATCTATGTCTGTAGTTTTGTTTGAATCTAAAGAAGTCCATATTGTATTGTTGCATCTTTGGCCATTTAGCCATTTCTGCGTGTTTAAAACTTGGTACTTGAACTTCTTTTGAGTATAGGTCTGCAAGTGTTAGTGCAGTAAAAGTTTTCTTCTCATCACTAAATAAACCCATTACAAATCCTTACATATATTTCTTGCTCTATCTCTTGTTTCTTTCATGATTGGTTTAACAGTTGTCTTGTCTATTTGCATAACAAGTTTTTCCATTCCAGTTGCCATAAATCTTATTATAGTTATATTTTCATCTTTATACAAGAAGTTGGAAACATAATCTATTGCACAAGCAAGTGCCTTGCTTTTTCTAAACTTCTTAATTATGTATATTTCTTTACCATTCGGTGGTGCCATTTCAGTAGGCTCTTCAACTTGAAAGAATGAAATGAATTTACCATTGTATCGCATTATGAATGTTATGTCTTTATAACTTGTATATAGACTTCTTACTTCTTGTTTTAGCTCTCTTCTTTTACCAAGACGCTCAAGACTCATGTTTTGACCAGGAGCAAATTCCTCAAGAAACGCTTCAAAATATTCTACTCTATCATCTTCATTTACTTTTTCTATAGTATAAGAACCAGCTTCATAAAGAAATTTATTGTCCATCTAATATGTTCTCCGTTAAATCCATAAGTACATTTGTTTTATATATCTTGCCCTTACACATAAGAACTCTCTCACGTGCATCAATCTCTCCACTAACAACATCTTCTTGTCCTTTTAGAACAGCATATATTACATAGTTAACGTAAGAGTATCCTTCCTTGTGTTCAGAGAATATCTTTGGAACATCTACGCCCTCTACCGGCATCATAAAACTAACAAGTGTATCTGGAAGCTCAGTTTCAATTACACCACAAATTTTATATGGTTCCCTACCAGTATCATTGTTATTTCCAGAAACTAAAAACATTTCAAACTCATCTGCCTTATCAAATGCTGGTTCGCAATTAAGACTAAGATTAAACAAAATCTTTTTAGAATATTCATAGTAATCTATGTAAATATTCAATTTGTCAAAATTATGATTCTCGTTACAATATTCTCCAATTTCTGTTTTCGTTAGAATATCTTTCATTATAATATCACGCATTGTAAGAGTTACAGCATCATATATTCTTGACTTCTTTAATATTGGTGTTTGAGTTGCCATGCTTGTTCCTTTTTCTATTCTTCTAGTATATCGAAATTATTATTTTTAGTCTTTTTCCCACCACCAGCAGAAGAGCCTGGTCCACCACTTGAACTTCCAGGGTCAACACACAAACCATCATCTACAAGCTGAACAGTAAAGTCGTCACCATTTGAAATACTTTCAAGAATATCTCTGCCAACTAATTTATTTGTCTGACCAACTTCAATTTTTGTAAGATACTCTCCATTTATAGCAAGACAATATTGATATGATATATCACAATGATAGTCAAGATACAATTCAGTATCGAGAGCAAATCCAGCTGCACCCATATCAATCCAAGATAATCTGTATATCCATAAGTCAGCATTTGAAACTTTTATTTTACCAAATGTTTCACTTCCATTTGTATCAAGACCAATTTCTTTTGGATTCTCTGGATTTTTACCAGCTTCAATAAGAGTAATTGTTTTATCACAAATATATTCACCAGAACTTGAAGCAATACCAGAACTCGAAGGTGTACCAGAACTTGAAACCATACCAGAACTTGAAACTAATCCAGAGCTAGATATTCCACCAGAACTTGAAATAGGTGGTTCTGGTTCTGTAGGATAACACTTAGGAGCCATAATCATTTTAGCGTTACATACTTCTTTTTCAAGTAATCTATTTACATGAACATGATAACAAGGTACTGTAGGAGTATCATCTATCATATTTACATAATCATTAAAGTAATCTTCTACGTTTGCAATATAGCATTGGTCTAATGATTTACCAACACCAAGAAGAACCAGTGCTTCTGTTTGTGCAGAGAAATTACCGGTTGCCATAAATGTTCCAATACCAAGAAGTGCTTCTGCTGATTCAGTAGAAAATGTTGGTTCTGCAAATAGTGCTGCACAACCAGTCATTGATGCACCAGCATCAGTAGTATCAACAGCTAACGCAGTAAATGTTCCATTGGCAATAAGTATTGCATTACCATTTTCATACATTAGTGCTTCTGATAAAAATATACCATCAGCAATAAGTGGGGGAGGTGAGCCTACAACCGAAGCACCACCGTAAGAAGAAAAGATTGCTTCACCAATTAATGTCGCTGCACCACCCTCAGATGTACCAGCTTGAGCAATAACTATACCGATACCAGGTTTTAATGCAGCAGCACCATTTACGTCAGCCATAGCGAATCCTTTATTGTATTATTGATTAAGTAAGTTATAGATAACTATTAATCAAATCCAACAGCAAGATTACCAACCGGAAGTCTAAAGTTGTTACCACTTGAGATTGAGATAGGTGCAGATAAGGCACCATAGAATAACATATTTCCTCCAGATGGAGCATCAAACATTGCAAGGTGAGTTATCGTAGCCCAGTTAGATGTTGCCGGGTCAAAAATAACATCTGCATCGTTCAACGAAACACCATTAGACGGAGCAGCAAAACTTGCTGTTTTTCTTGAGTATCCATTACCAATAAGTTCTGGACCAGAACCGTTCTCTTGAGGGTTTGCAGAGAATAGTCCAACATAAACACCAGCTGGTGATACAAGTGTATTACCTCTGAATACGTGGTCTACAAGTTTATCTTCTAAATAGTCTGAAATAAATGACATATTAAATTCCTTTTGTTTGTATTATTTTTATATATAATACCATTTTTATTACATATTTCAAATTAAACTAAAATAGACAATATTAAAATACTGAACTGTCTATTCTATTATAAGTGCTTTGAAGGCCAGGTGCCTTCAAGAAGTTAGGTAAATCTGCACCCTCTACTTCTGCTGCTTCAAATACCATAGAGTATGATTGAACTTGCGTTTCAAATAATTTCTGTCTTGCATTATCATGGAATCCAGCAGCTTGTGTATTGTACAATGCAGCTTGTGATGCTATAAGTTTTGTAGAGTTTGTACAGTCACAAATAAGTTTATTTATCTGTGCACCATTCAACGCTATCTTACTTGTAGTGGCATTTGTTTCATTGATACACTGACAAGCCATCTGGTTTATTGCCGCAGTAATTTTACCTATCTCAGCCTTGCTTTGTTCTATCTTCTGATATGTCATTAATGCTTCTGCATCAATAGCAAGAACTTGGTGTCTACTCTTGATTATCTCTTGTTCGATACTTCTAGTTTCAGAATCAATCTTCAATACATTATGTTTACTTTGTATGATTTCCTGGTCTATCTTATTGTTCTGGTGGTCAAGATTTATTATAGTAGCTTCAATATGTCTTACTTGTGCTTGGCTATGTCTTATCTCTTGCTCTATCTGTCTTACAGAAGCATCAATCTTTATTACTTCATGTTTGCTCTGCACAACAGCTTGGTCTATTTGTGCATTTTGGTGGTCAAGATGAATAATGTCTGCATCAATTTTTAGAATCTGTGCAACCATAACTCTTATGTCTTGGTCAATCTTTCTAATGTTTGCAGCTGTCATATCACGTTCAAGTGATAATTTACCTTGCTGTATGAATTCATCAAGGTCAAACTGGTCACGTTCTAAATCCATTTTATGGTGTTGATATTTTGTTTGTGCAACTACAAGTGCAATATCTTTTTGCATCTTTCCGTGTTGAAGCTCAAATCCAACAGCTTCTTTCATTGCAGCTACCATAGCTTGTGCATAAACTTCACCGGCAGCGTTCTCTGTCAGTTCACCTTTTTGTTTTGAATCTTCAATGTTTGCTCTTACGATTGCAAGTAAGTCACCGAAGTATCCACCTTCTTTTATGGTTTTTGAACCAACAATGTCTTTGAAATCTACAACCTCACAAGACTCATAGCATTCGCAATCTTCTTCTACTTTATTTTCTGGTACGACTATTGTATCTTTAGTTTCACAGATACCTCTTGTAGATGGAGCACCTTGTGGCTCTAATCCTAGATGAGAATTAAGTATATCGTCTTGTTCTTGTGCCATTGTATTTTTCCTTTATTCTCATATAAAACATAGCCGAACCAGATGCAATATCTGGCTCAATATGTTTTATATTATATCACGTTTTCAATTGAAGAGTCACGGATAATCTGTCGCTTACCGATTACTTGCAATTCTGCCAACGTAAGTTGCTCAAGTCTTTGAACTACATAGGCTTTGACTGTTTCAAATCTAACCGTATTTCCTTCATCATCTTGAATTGGATTTGAGATTTCCATACCTTCTAGGTTTCTCAAAGCACCTTCTCTAACGTGCCAAGATTTACCGATAACAAATCTATCAGTATGGTGGCCAAGCAATCTATTACCCCATGTACAATAATGCACCTGGTTCTTTGTGGTAGTTTGACTGTTGTTGTTAGATGTAATAAGAACTCTACGCAAAGGCATTAGTTCGTCCCATTGCTCTTTACGTTTTGTTGCTCTTGTTATTTTTTTGGTTTTGGGTTTTTCTTTTTCTTGCACGCCATTTGGTTCATCCTCTATGTTTAAAAATTCATCAACATCACCTAATTCGCTAATGTCGTCTTTTGTAAGACCTTCTGAATCAATCACTTCATCAATAGTCGCCATAGAATTACTTTCTATATTGTATTGTGCAATAGCAGCGAAATACTCTTCCTTAGTAGGCTTTGAAACATTCTTCGAATCAATGTCTATACCTTTTGTGTCACAGTACGCTTGAAGTTCTTTGTTGGTCATTTTAGATATATCTTTTGCCATAATTTTTCCTTTTTGTTTGGGTTTGTTTCCGCTTTCGCTTGTTATCAAATTGCCATAGGTTTATCCCCCCGGCATGGGAGGATAATATTGTTTATGCTGTGAAGCGTTGCTGTTAGGCAATCTTCATAGCACAAGCGATTTGTCTAATCCACTCTGGGTGTAGGTACATAATACCGTAGTACCATGAGATTGACACTGCACCTTTTTTACCATACACATCGTTATGTGCATCAGCTTTAGGCATAATAGTTGTTACTCTCGCAACATCACCTTCGAAACCTACAGTTGCAAAAGAACCAGACCCTACAAATAGGATTGGGAATACATCGTAGTGTTCTGCACCATCTTTACCAAGAGATACATAAGTGTTACCAGTTGTTGCCGAAGCATCTTCACCAGCACCCATGTATGAAGGCATTTCTTCAACTTCAATAAATCTGAATGGCCCAATACGACCAATCTCGTCCATTGCAATTGTACCAGCAGCAGCATAGTCTTCTACCGGAGTCCATACAGACTTACCATTGTGTTCCATATCTTCAAGAGTTGGAAGTGCTTCTTGACCAACATAAACGTATCTAGCTTTACCAACAGTAGTAGTACCGATTTTAGTAGAACCATCAATTAGCTTAGTTGACTTAGGGCTTCTTGCATCTTTAAGTGCTTTGTCCATCATTCTCAAGTCTGAGAAGTCAAGAATATCATCTTCACCAACATTGTCGATTGCTGTTGCGTTACCAGCGAATACTCTGTTTTGCTCAGATGCTCCGATTAGAGAGTTACGAATCTGTGCTTCACGGATATCACCTTGTGTTTCACCAACATTTCTTGAGTATCTACCAAGTAGACCTTTTTCAGTATCCATATCTAATGAACGCTTAGTGAATGACATAAAGAAACCAAACTCAGCAACTTTTGCTTCGATTACCAATCTCTTCATACCAACTCTGTTCACAATTCCACCTTCCTCAGTAAGGAGTGGGAATGAACCATTTTGTACTAGCAAGTCTTTAGAACCACCGAACAAGTTACCGTTACCAGACTTGATTGTACCACCAGCGATTTGCTCAATAGTACCAGTTGCTCCAGCAGCTATAGCAGCTTCTTGTCTTGTTGCAAATGGATTACCAGCATCAGGTGCTCCCATTACATCATAAGCATTCCACTCTTCTGCACCAGTTGCAGTCCAAGCTAGTTCTCTAGTTGAGAAACCTTGATTTGTACCATCTAGTGGGTCAACATCTGCACCAGTTAAGATTCTAGCACCATCAATGTCGTATGCATACCATGCACCAGGAATCATCTTTACACCATTTGCATCAATACCTTGGTCGTTGATATTTCTATCGTCAAGAATTGGTAGTTCATGATATTTTACAATCGTGTCACCATAATGCTTTGGTTGCGTTAACTTGTCACCAAGCTGTGAAAATGTTTTGACTTTCTTTGCTTCGATAACCGCAGCTCTCGACCAAAATTTGTCATTAATCTGTCTACCAATAGTAGAGTTATCTGTTGATGGAGCGTATCCACCTTTATTAAACTTTTGTGCCATAATTTATCCTTTTAGCATCGTGTCTATGTAAGAATCATTCCATCAAGGAACTCTGTGAATTCTTCATCAGACATTTCTCCAGGGTCAAAGTTAGTTTCCTTTTTCTTTGACCGAGGTTTACGCTTACTAACAGATGCGGCTTTTTTACGACCTTTATCTGCTTCTGCATTACGCTTTTCGACTTTGGACGCATAATTTCTTTCATCACGTATACGATTCATTTCAGCTTGAATTTCATCTTCACTAAATTGATACTCGTCAGAACCAGCTTGATACTCTTCAACGTGTTGTTCGTTGTAGGGTTGCTCGGCTTGTTGCTGTTGCAACGCTGTCATATATTCACTTTCCAGCTCATTCGCAGCTTCACGATATTGTTCGATTGCTCGTTTCTTACCGTAGGCTCCGTATGGGTCTGTCATTTTCTTTTCTGAAATACGTGTTTGAACTAAATCATAAATCCCGTTACTCAAGTGGTTTACTAAATCCGCAGAACTCTGTGGGTCTTCCAACAACTCGATAACACTATTGTCATCCCAGTCTTTACTAATTACTTGCTGAACTCTATCTTGTACACCATACTGAGTAGCTGTTTCCACAACGTCATCGTATGCAAGTTCAATATCAGTAGCCAAACTATTAGTAGGCTTGTAATCAATATTCTCCATATCAAGTTCAATAGGGTCAATATCAGCATCTTGAATCATCTTCTTGATTGCTTCCTTGTCACCATCTAATGCACTAAGCATTAAGTTGAACTTCTCTGGACTATCAATAATTCCTTTTTCCTTGAGAGGATTAATAAAAGGTCTATATTGTTTGAAGGCTTTCATTTTATCGCTAAAACCAGCAGCCATCTGTTGAGCTTGGATAATCTTCTTTGGGTCATTAAACCCTTTCATGACTTTTCCGTTAGCTACGAACTCCGAAGTAACTTCGCTATAGAATTTTTTATATTGCTCTGATTCAGCCATCGCTTCTTCATAAGCCTTTTGATAATCAATTTTTTGTTCTTGCTCAGTCGTACCTTCATCGGCAGTGGACTCGTCCTCTGATTTAGTTTCTTCTGCTTCGTCAGCATTTTCATCTTCATCTTCATCGGAATCATCATCTTCTACATCGTCTTGAGAGTTTTCCCCATCATCATCAGATTCATCGTCTTCATCTTCGTCATCAGTATCATCAAAAAAATCGTCATCTTCTTCATTCGTTTCTGTGTCATCAGTTTCAGATATGCCATCATCATTATTCTGGTCAGTGTCCTCGGTGTTATCTTCTGTGTCATCTTGAGAGTCATCAATGTCCTCGATATTATCGAGAACTTCCATAAACTCTTCATCTGACATTGAATCATAATCTTTATTATCAGCCATAATTTACTCCTTAATCTTCTAGTTCAGCATTTGAACCATCTGCATACGATGCAGTTACTTCTTTTCTATATGCTTCTTCTTCTGATATTTGCTCTGGAGCCATATGTGCATTTTGTAAAACTACGCCAAAGTATTGTTTTAGGTTTCTTATCGCACCAGTCTTATCGACTATGTTTTCCATAACATCACGTTTAAGTGTTGAAGGATTAACAAGTACACCAAATAATCTTTTAGCTTCTTTCTCCAAGTAACCATCTAAGATAACTCTCTTAAATCTTTCATCTTCATGAAGTTCTTCAAGGTCTTTACCCATTTGAATACTAAGTTCAAGTTCTGCTTTACGCTCATCAATTTCTGCCAAGTGTTTCTTTAAGTTAGAAGTTTCTTCCATTGCTTAATTCCTTTTAATAAGTTGCCATAAGGCATTGCTTTAAAATTTGAACCTCCAGATTTTAGAGCCTACAGTTGTTCTATTGGGCTATATATTGCTATATACTAATATTATAGCATATTTTCTTAATTGAAACTTATTGCTGTTGTTGTTCTCTTCCTATTTGTGCAGTTTCTTCCATAACATTAAGCATTTGCTGATTTGCCGGAGATTTACTTCTTTCGAATGCAGAACCAGGTGTCTGTACCGGTTGAGGTTCTTGTGGCATCTGGTTCTGTTGAAGTTCTCCAACTTGTCTTACTGCATTCATTTCTTCTTGCTGTAGTTGCATCTTCTTAGTTTTTACACTCTGAACTGCTTGTTTAAGTTGTGGGTCAAGTGCTTCAAATACTTTTGACAATTCTGCTGCTGGAGCACCTTGCTCTTGTGCAGCATCTAATTTCTCTACAACTTGATATGCTTTTTTAAGCATCATCTCTTGTCCAAGTTTTTGTTGAACTGCTGGATTGATAGCGAGTCCACCAGAAGCATTGTTTAGTTCATTAAGCTGACCAAAAAGTTCTTCTTTACCTTTTTCTCTACCAGAGTCATATCCTCTCCCAACAGCTTCTCTTGTCATGTTTGTAAGAGCTGTCTTTCTATCATCTTCTTCTTGTTGCTTAACAAGTGCCTTGTCTGCAAAATCTAATCCAAGTCGTGTAGCTTCTTTGGTTGCGTTTGCTTC
>JAULBQ010405418.1:0-32120 GCA_032355525.1 Pachydermia laevis
GTTGACTATCAGCAGTGCCTATATATTCGTACCCCATGCTTGTGAACGAATGCTCGTCAACATCAATTGGGTATGAACTATCGTCATAATCACTTACACGTCTTATGTCTAGGCATCTTGGGTCTTCATCGTCTGACAATAGCCAAACCTCTTCGCCTGTTTCATATGGATAAAGTTCCATAATTACTCCTCTCTAGCTAGTTCTCTCTCTGCATCTGCGCGGTCGCACATAGCAGCTTCACGTTCTTCAAACTCAAACTCTGCCACTGTCTGTGGAGCACAATGCTCCTTACAGTCACAGCAGATGTCTGACTCGTCACAGATTATGGCACCACAGCAATTACTTACCTCTTGGTTCCCATCCTGCTCGTCCAGATACTTGTTAAGTTGTCTGTCTCTATAAGCGTCTTCGCTAAACTGACTCGCCATCTTCTTGCTCCTTACTCATTAGACTTCTGGCCCATTTTGCATACACAATGATCTTTCCGAAGTCTTTATAATCGTCTTCTTTTTTTCTATCATTGTATTTGTTAATATTGAACGCAGCGATAGCCACACAAGTTTGTGTGTCGTATCTTTCTTCTGCCCAAGCAAAGCTGTCTTTGCCAACCTTGTAGTGAGAAGGTTTTAGATTTTCTTCTTGATGGATTGTCACCTTTCCATCAGGTGCTTGGCTCACTTGTTGGTGAACAACACACAGTCTTGAACCAGGAAGAACTGGAGCGTTACAGTCTTTTTTACAGCATCGCACAATCATTACTTTTTCTCCCAAGAATATTCAGTACCATTTTCCTTACGGTCAAAGTACTCTGGATCTCTGATAGAAGTTGTACCACTCTTGTATAGTTCGTTCATAGACTGAAGTGTCTTCTCTACTGTAGCGCCTGTCTCTTCTGCCATGATAGTTGCACATGACAACAACAGAGCTACAAGTTCTTTTCCACCAGGACCATTCTCCGGTTCGCCTTGGTACTTACCTATCATAATGCCAGGTAATACAGACTCATCTGTAAAAATCATATGTACTTCAAGTATTTTTTTATGCATATTAAGCCTCTATTCTTAATTCGTTTGATTTAAACGGTCTACCATCATTACATGTAATAGTCGTTCCACATTGGTTCATAACTACATTAGTCACTGTCCACTCACGTTCATAAATATCAAACACGGTAGTTCCAAGTAGGTCAAGACACACTGTCTCAATTGGCACCAGGTTTCTTTGGTTCAAGAACTTAGCAACAGCATGTGCTTCAAGATATGTCATCTCATCGCCAACGCTATAATCTGTTCTACCAGTTCTGAATGAATGCATGTACATGCCATGCACACCTGAGGCCACAATAGTGTCCATCTTATCTTTTTCAAGCAACTCTGTAATCTCTATGGCCTTCTTAGCCATTTCAATAAACTTGTCTTTTGTCATGTGTCTCCTTTAGATTTTACTCTGAAGAGCCACCGCGCATGGTGACTCAACACAAAAAAATTAGTGTAAACCTCGAGCTTCGTGTGCTCTAGTTTAATGTCATGTTTAACGTCATGCCTGACGCCGCAATTACTTCTTGCAGAATTTGTTACAGTAGACTGTAACGGTTTCGTTATGACGGTCAGAACGACTATAATTGTCGTAGCTTCCGTACAAACTAACACCAGACGATACACGCTTGTATGCATCTAGGTTAAGAGTCTTCGTGAAGAAGAAACCTTTTGTTGCGCTCGTAGCACTGTCTTGATTGAAACGCTGTACATAAGCGTAGCCAAGACCTAGTCCGAGGAGCACTGCAACAGCAAGGATTGCTAAAATAAGCTTTTTCATATTACTTCCCCATTGATTTTTGAATTTTTAAGGCAATAGCAACTACTGCCGCAACTGCGAGAACCAAGATAACTGCGATAATTGCTGTCATTACTTTCTGTCCTCCCACATTGAGTGACCAACACCGATAAGAATAAATGTAACACCTACTCCTCCGGCGATGATCTCAGGAACATCTACAAATAGCTTTGTGAACATAATGATCGACAGAGCGCCTATAGCATACATTGCTGCATGCTCCAGGTATTTGTATTCAGCAAGAGTTTTAGCCTCTACAAAGTGTAGAGTCATGCTTCTCACATACATGGCTCCGATGCCCAGGCCCACCATAATAATAAATATGTTAGACGTAACAGCAAAGGCACCAATGACGCCATCAAAACTGAATGACGCATCGAGGACTTCGAGATATAATAATCCAACGAGCCCGTTACGAACACCATCAGTAGAAAGGACACTATCAAGATGAGAAATACCAACATAAAGAAAAATACCTCCATAGGCCGCCATCATCATATTGATGCTAAATGCCACATCAGCTCCTGCTGCAACTAAGGTTACCACGACAACTGCCATCACTGGTTTCAGCAGAGCATTGTCTAGGTGAACCAAAAGACTCTCAACTGGTTTAACCCAGTGCTCGTCTTTGTCGTCGTCTAAAAAGAAGTCGATAGCTACCATTAACAAGAAGCCACCACCAAACAGGAAGATGCCATCACGGTTAGCCTCAAGGGCCTCACGATACTTTTCTGGATGATCCATAGCTAGAGTCAATGTGTCCCACATTCCAGTGCCAGTAGCAATAGCTACAATAGCAATAGGGAATACGAAACGCATACCGAACACAGCAATTGGAAGACCCCAATAGATGAAACGCTTCTGCCATTTCAATTCCATTGGTCCAAGTATCTTAGCGTTTACGACGGCATTGTCAAAAGACAATGACACCTCTAACGCAACTAACATAAGCACAGTAATCATAGCACTCAGGTCATAGTACCAACCGACCGACAGAACGCCGACGATCAACAAGATGTGCGAAGAGATGTAATGTCTCATAACTGCTACTTGTAAGCGTTAGCGAAGTCTGTAAGAGACTGCTTGCCACCCTGTGCCATGTTCTTGTACTTCCAACCAGCATCTTTACGGTAGAACTCACCAACGATCATAGATGTTTGAGTTGCATTGTCTTCCATAAGGTCAGCTTTCATGAATACAGAACCATTGTCTGCATCATAAAGACGTACGCCCATAGCGCTTGTAGTACCGAAGTTCTGGCCCTTAGACTCAGCTTGGTAGATGTTTACAAAGAAGATTACTTTGCTAACTGTTGCTGGAAGTGAAGAAAGATCTGCATAGATAGTTTCGTCATCTTCGTTAACTGCAACGCCTGCTACTGCATCATCTGCACCAGTAAGATTATCACCGGTGTGATACACAGAGTCAGAAACATCAACAAGCTTACCATCACGCTTGGGAGTACCAAAGTACACAAGCTCATTTGTCTTGTCATCGTGGATGATAAGAGCTGAAACGTCAGCGTCAAAGTCAGCACCTGTAGTTACTTCGTTCCATTCAATACCACAACCAACAACTTTGATACCTGTATCTACTGTAAGGTTTGCACCCTTTTCAAGAACAACTACTGCTCCAGACTCTGTTGGCACTACGCCTTTTTCTGCTACTACTACTACATTTGACATATTTGTCCCTTTTGGCTTTTCGCCATCAATTGCAGAACTAACGTCATCGATAGTATCTGCTACTTTACCTAGGAGCTTTTCTCCCACACTGCTTAATGATTTTTTAATACGATTAAAACTCATTATCTGCCTTTTTTAGTTTTGTCATGCGTGCGTATAAGCTGCATCCGTCTCCAGATGCGGGTAGCCAATTCGACTCCCCATAAAAACTTATTCACTACAGGAAGTCACCAAGGTTAAGGCTAAGCTTTCCAGCGATAGTCTTAAGCATTGCCATCTCATCTTCATCGATGTTGTCATCAGCATCAGCTACTTCGATAGCCATGATAAGTACACGAGCTTTCTCGTCGCCCTGTGCTTCAGAAACTTCTTTAAGAAGGTCAAGCTTACCCATACGTGCAGATGCTTCCATCTTGTCACAGTAAGTGTCAAACAAAGCAATCGGTGCATCACCAAATACTTTTAACTGGTCAGTTGAACCAACGATTTTACGTACAGTTTCAACTTCTTCTGAGCTAAGCTCACCATCAGCATATGCAACAAGACAAGCGCCTGCTACCATAGCTTCCATAAGATCTTTGTTCTCTGCTTTTACAGATGTAGCCGCAAGCTCTTTAGCTGCGCCCTTTAGTTTTTTCATAAATCCGAACATGAATTTATCCTTTGTATTTGATTAGCTACACTCGTTGAATGTAACTTCATAAAAGAACCAGTTATGGTTCCTCTGAGCAATTACTATCTTTGTGTATAAAACTCCAGCCACCTGCTGGTTCGAACTCTGTACAGTCAAGCACATCTGTAATCTCGACAAGAGCATTGTATTGCTCATCATTGACTTGCACCTGCATGTCAAGAGCTTGCATTACTTCGTCATTGAAACTCACTTGATGTACGTCCTCAACAATGATCAATGTGAAATAAACCATTATCATGGTGAACGCAGACAATGACATCAGATTAAATATCTTCTGCTTCATGCTTTTCCTTCTTGTTGAATTGAAAGCTGTCTATTTCAGCCTGTGTGGCCTTTACTGCCTTTAGTCTGTGAACCAGACGCAAATATGCATCATGGTCCATTCCTATCAGCCCACCATCTACTGAGTCTTTGATTACAACTGCAAGTCTTGCGAGCTTATACAAAGCATATCGGTACACTGTATTAAAGTGAACCTGCTTTTGCCACGAGTCTTTGTCTTCATCTAATAATAAGTAGTCTGGAATACGTCCGCTTCCATCAAAATTGAAACCATGCTTCATGATACTTTTCCTTCAAGAATGTCGTTGAACTCTTTGGTTCTTCTAGCAAGTCTAATCTTCTTAGCAAATGCTGACTCACTGTCATGACCAAGAGCCTTTAACAGCTCATTAGCACAGAAGTAAGTATCTTCATGGTCACTAGGTGTTGGGTCAAACCCATACGCTAGTGATGCCATACCCTTTTCGAATGTCTTCTCAGTGAACCACATATGCTGATACTTAGAGCCATTCATTGCGTCATACATCTTCTGGATAATCATAGAGAATGCTACACGTCTCTCTTGGCCTTTGCCAATAGCTACCTGCATCTTTCCCCATGCGTCATTAACGACGTCACCCATAATGTTGTACTCAGCGTAACCCTGAGACTTCATAAGCCCAGCTTTGCCTCTACGAACCTGTCTCATTAGATGTGACAACTTCTTAGTGACCTCATCAGCTTTTAGCTGAGACAGCATTCCATCGATAAGCATAAGTAGCAATACAGCTTCTTTCTTATCTTGGCTCAACATGCTTTCTCCTTTAAGAACTTATCGATCATAGCCTTCTCAGAGTCATCAATGTCTCTGATACTAATACCGTCTTCAGGTCGGGTAGATGCAAGTGATTGCCCATACTCGATCTTCACACACTTCTTACACATTTCTGGTGCTCTAAAATGACCGAGCTTACGAACCATGACGTTTCCACATGAACATGTGAATACTCCACGACCATCATTGTGTATCTTAGTTAGAGTACAACGACCAAACTTCTGACCTTCGTAGTAATTAGGCACATCGCCAAATTCGTCCTTGTTCATCGGTCTAACCGTCCTCTCTTGTATGCCATCAGAGAGATCTCCATGATGACCTTAGCATTACGAGGTGATACTTTGTACTCAGTAAGCACCTGCTTCATATGTGAGACGAAGTATGACTCCTGTCTCTCCATCTGAAGCTCTCTTGCTCTATGTTTCTTTTGTCTTACTGCTGAACTCATTTTTCATCCTTCAAGCCAAATCTATGAAGCTTATCTTCAAACTTCTTTTTACGTTTACGAACAGTGTATTTAACATACCCATACTCAAGCGCCAACATAACAACGCCAAAGGCAACTATTACTGCTGCTACTTTTATAAACTCAAGCCAGTCCATGCTGTCTCCTTTAACAAAGAGACGCCATAGGGCGTCTCTATCTGATTATTAAATGCAGTCTACAAAGACCCATTTACAATCGCCGTTCTCATCACAAATGAGCTGTGGCTCACCGTCACATCCAGGTGCTGGATATGGAGGATATGGATTAGCTGCGAGAACACCAACTAATGCCAATAGCATTAATAGCTTTTTCATACTGGCATTACCACGTCATACTTAGTCTTAATTGTAAGAACACCATCTACTCTGTGGTACAAAGCAGCAAGCTTAGTGGTTCTTCTGTCATCACCGTTAATGTCACGGTTACGAGGAGATACCCATAGCTTGTTGGTAGCAGAGAATTTTGCCAGATTAGAGCGAGAAATGTCAAACATTCTAGCAATAATCAATGGATCAACACGCTTGTTAATTTCAAGCACAGCCAAAAGCTTAGCTCTTGCTGCATCATCCAAATACGTATGACTCTTATTGCCTGAAATGACAATGGGAGACACTGCATGTTTTGGTTCAGCATCTGCAAGCTCATCAAGCTTCACCTTCAGCTCATGGTTCTCATCTTTAAGATTATAAATCTCAGCCTTAAGTTCATCTAATGTTGGTTCAACATAGATTTCAAGGTCATTAATCTGGTCCCATGACACAGTAGTTTCTTTGCCAAACTTATTGACAAGGTGCACACCTGTTCCAACAGACACAGACCCGTCTGGAGAACGTACCTTGCCTCCGTCTGCCATATAGCCAATTAGTTTTAAATGTTCAATTTTCATAGTAACTCCTACTTGATTACTTTTTTAATGGTACTAAGGAAGATCTTTCTCTCAGTAGCATTGATTTTGCCGTTTGTGTTACGACTACATACGATAGTTACGAGGTCACCAAGATAAGAACCAAGCTCATCTTTGTTGTCAGCATAACTGATTACCTCAGTCAAGTGACGAATTGAAAGTCCACGAGCAAGCTCAGAACTATCAACTAGATTATTAACACGCTCATGCAGGTCAATAAGAGCCGCTATGACACTATCTTCTAGTTTGCCAGCAGATACATCAACACAGATGTCAAACATCGTAGAAGAGCTCATAGAGACGTCGTGTGTTCTAAATCGATCTTGCAATGCAACATCAATATTTTCAACATCATAATCAGCACCAATGTTAGTCGTTGCAATTACATGCAAGTTCTCCATAGGGATGATGATTGTCTCAGTTTCACCGATGTCATCTACTACATCAGTAAGACGTGAGGTACGTAGACGATAGTTACAAGAGCTATCAGGAGTAAGAGCACCAACAAGAATGCTAAGCTCACGAGCAGGAACACGAAGTAGCTCATCAAATAGAAGAACAGTCTTGCGTGTTTGCGCTTTACGGAACGCTGCAGTGAGTGCACCGTCCAACCATACCAGGTTGCCGTCAGATGCCTTAACCCAGTAACCCAGAAGGTCAATAGACTCAAGGCCACTATGACCAGCAATAAATTCTGACTCATAGCCACTGTCCTCTACCCATTTCGTTGCTGTAAATGTCTTTGACACACCAGCCTTACCTGCTAAGAGGATATGTTTCTTGAATGCATAACGAACCAAGAAGTCATCAAGGCCAATGCCTGAATGCTTCTTTTTCTCTGCGTCAATACCTTTCATCATTAGAGTGTATTGCTTAAGCGCTACCTCTGAAGTATCAATGAACTTATCAGACTTGACAAGAGCATCAGTCTCTTCAGCTTCAAGACCACTGACGTCTCTATGGACACCAGCAGGTTGTTTAGCTAAGTAGCCCTTGTACTTGCCGACATCTTTCTTGATTGCCTTAGCAATGTCATCTGGGTACTGATCAAAAGTAGGGGCATTTGAACCATTTAACAAGAACGCTGCTCCTTTGCTTGTAGTGTCAATGAACTTAACATCTTTACCTGTACTATCTACGTATAAGAACGTAGTAAGAACCTTAACGTCTTCATCAGTAGTAGCTGCAGCAGAGAAGAACCCTCCACCTGCAGTCTCTCCATCAACTCCGTCTTTGAATGTTGCTCTAAGTAGAGCCCCGAATGTCAACTTGCCGTTGACTACTAACATACTATAGTCAGCTTTGTATTCACCGATTACTTTTGCCATAATCTTTCCTTTTTATTTGATTTGATCTGGTACTTTCATACCAAGTTTTTCGTATAGATCGTAATTTGTTTCTGGACCAAAATATTCATCATAGTCTATAAACCTATGAGCTAATTTGTAGTTGTTTCTCTCATGACCTTCATCTTCTGAACAATGAAATGTCTGACTACCCTGCAGTCTTCCAACTAAGAACATCTTGTTATTGAATTTCTTAGGAAGAGCATCAGGATTGAAGCGATGAAAGAGTTCACACGCATCATCATATTCTTGTTGGTTCGCACATCTAATTACACACAATGGCTCACTCTTGCCTTTGTTAGGCCCATTATCATAAGTATAATAATTCATTCAAACATCTCCTCAAATTCAGAGAAGTAGTTAGGGTCAACAAAGTCTTCGTCATACTCAGGCTTGTTCACCATGAATGGACACAGTTCATACTCAGTAGCTTGATTATGCTCACCTAACCCACACATATAGAATGGGTCAATAAGATCTTCAATCTGCCACTTAAGAGCCTGTAACTTTACGTTGTATTCGTTACGCTCTTTACGCATCTTCTCAGCTATTACAGCTTCCTTCTCTGCATCTTCTTTCAACAATTTAATACGTCTCTCTTCTTGATGACGTAATTGTTCTGGAGTAAGAGGAAGCACTTTTCTTGGCACTGGTTCATCAACAGATACTTCTCTGTCGACCACAGATTGCAACTCATCACGAGCTGAACAATTTGGCATGTCATGAATTATTCTCTTTAGTTTTAGCAATTCAAACGTATCCATGACATCTCCTTTATGCGTTTAAGTCTGGGACCAATCCTAGAATTTTATAAGCCTGACCCTGGTCACACAATTCTAATACAGAACAGTATGCACAACGAGTCTTTTGCCCCTTACGGTGCTCTACATAAGCAGTAGGGTCTTTGGCTTTCACCATAGCCTCTTCTGCCTCATCATATGTATCGAACACCTTAGTAGCACGCTTTGCTTCTTTCTTGGCATAGTAAGCATAAGCTTCTTTTTTAGGCCATAGCTCTTCCTCAGGACAAGCTAAGCCGGTTGAGCCAGTATCAGCATAACGCTTCATACCAGCACTAATCTCTTTGGTCTTGTTAACCAAGTACAATTCAACAGTGTGATCATTGTCTAATGGGATTTCCATCTGACCAATTCTCGACTGAGGATAATCTCTCTTGGCTCTGGCGTCTGTTTTAGACCAGTCCGTGAACCAATACAAGATCATACCAATAAGGTCAATATCACCTTCGACCTTATCTTTATTCAAGTGTCTATAAATAGACAACTGTTTAATCCACTCTTTCTTCTTGCCCTTAGGGTCAATAATAAGAGCCCATACAGACATAGTCTTCCAGTCAGCAAGCTGCCAATCAGAACCCTTGTATCTGAACATCAAGTCATATTGACCTGAAATGATGAAATCACCTACTTCTTTTTCGGTACGTACTTCCTGCTTGAACTCAAGCTCTGACGGATCACTGATACCAATGGCTTCCCACTGTTCATCAGTAATGTCATCCAGAGCCATCTCAGCCTTCGCATGAAGCGCAGTACCCCAAATAGATGGAATCATGCCCTCGATGTTCATTCGTCTGTCTGCGCCCATATTTGAGCGCTCTAAGACCACCATATGTGTAGGCTTCATGATAGAAGTCACAGATATTAAGTTAGGTCTTGGGTCATTGTTATACGTATTGTGTATTAACACAGCACGAGTGAACGGATGAATGTTGTCGTAGTTCTCGTAAATAGTAGCCATCTACTTAGCCTCAGCTTCTTTACGTAGACGTACAACTTCACCAAGTACAGCCACTAAACCCTTTGATACATCAACAAGTGCTACAACCAATGGGTATTCATCATCAACGCCGTCTTCTAGGACCTCTAAAAGCTTTTGAGCTTCCTCTTGTCCGCCAATTGCTAAGCCGATACCTTTTTCAATCTCTTCAACTGATAGGTCTTTTAATTCTTGTACTGCCATTACTGGTCCTTGTTGTCGTGTATCTCTTCCATAGCACGCATCTTAATGATGGTTCTAATCAGTCTCATCAAATCTTTGTCCAATAGTCCCCAGACCTGGTCAAAGAAATGATCACTATGTGTAATCTTTATAAGAATATCTTCATGCAACTTCTGTTTGATGACCATAATATGACCATCTTCAAGAGTTATCTGCATCACTCACCTCCATACCTAGTAATTTGTACAGCTCACCATTGTCATGCTCCTCTACATGGAGAAACCAATTGTCATACGGTGAACCATTTTGTAAGCCATCATTTGCAATGACCCTTACAGATCTTGGATGGGTTCTGTCAAAACCTACAAACTCATACACCTGGCTATTAGTAAAAGAGTCAAGGCTAGTGCCTCTTCCTCTATAAATAACAGTGTCTCCAGGTACGAGTGCATCAAATTCAGTTCTTGTCATCACTAACCTCCATACCCAATGCCTTGTATAAAAGATTGCTATCATCTTCCATGGTTCGCAACCTATCAAGTGATGGGTATAAACTTAGAAGATCTTTGTACGCAAGCATAAACTTAGGGTAAGGCATATGATTTACGTTTCTATTAACAGGAGTAGTGTAAGCAATAGTAATATTAGATACACCACTCTCAAGTATTTGTATGTCTACAAATCCAAGTGGATCATTGAACCCATCAATGCTGTCCATAGTTACGGAATTGCTATTAGGGTTAATGTTCAATGCAACGCATACATCATTAGTCTCACGACCTGTCTTTACACCAGTTACACGAATATTCTTGAACTTTGGCATCTCAACATCTGAGACGTCAAGGTTCATTTCTAATATGCGAGCAGTGTTGTAATCCATGATTAGCTCTCGATCTTCTCTTTGAAATGATTACGTAGTCCAGCAAGCTTTGAAGCCATCTGACCAGCCACAGCATCAACATCTTTTACGCCATCATCAAGGAACAATAGCATTGCCTTGTTAGCGCTCTCAAGTGAGTTAAGATAATAGATCTTTTCATCTTTACCGATAGTGTCATCCAAGACCCCTGCAAGTACCATGTTATAGAGGGCTGAAGCCGCTAATGCACTCTTGTACATATCTAGTTCAGACGTACCTTTGAACTGCTCTCTGACAGTCTTAATTAACTCTTGTTGTTGTTCTTCATTTAGCTTCATAATAAGCCCTTTTCATAGTAGTTAGTACAGATGTACTTTAGAAACATTATAGCTAAAATAGCAATGTTAGTATTGATATGGACGAAATTTACATTTCTCCACAAACAGGTCTAGCGACGTGCATTTTCATCACGAATTTGCTTGGCTTCCTCTGGCGAAACCACTACTCCATTCACTACAACGTAAGACATTTTAGGTGTCCTCCTTCTTGTTCTTTTTCTTAGGGAATGTGTCTGCCAAAACAGTGAATTCTCCCTTGGATAATAGCTCTGCTTTTACAGCACTTGCAAGCTCATCTTTTAAGTCCATTAAGTGTAGATTTTTTAGCTCGATTTCGAACAATTTATCCTTCACTAAATGACCCTCTGAAACCTTGATTTTAAGTCCCTTAATTTTTACATTATATTCAGCCATTTCTAGCCTCCTGTTTAATAGATTTTTACTCAGTGTGTATACACCTAAGAGGACACATGAAACATCACTAAAACGTGTCCTCAAAGCTATAAACATTTTCGTCTTCCCAGTTCAGGTGGAAGGTTTTCTATGGGTGTTCGCTACACACCTATAAATACTGCAACCAGTACTCATAGGTAAATAGCCAAAGAGGTACACAAGCCACCACGTCCGTGGCCCCTTCTCTTTGGTTCAACAGCTTACGCTGCTTCTGTTTTGCTAGCGCGCATCAGAGATGTACGAGACTTAGTCTTGCCATTCTTCTGCTCACGGTCACTCTTCCACTTCGCCATAAGGGCTTGTGCGATTGCTTCGTCTGTATCGAGATCTTCATCAGATGCTTCGATTAAGTCGAATACTGCATTGAAATTACGTACCCAGCCTTGTGCTGCCCACTTATCTTTCTTGTCCTGCTCTGACTTGTTGTCAGCTACATCGCTCTCTCCAGCTTGTAAACGCAGGTATTCTTTCTCTGTAGCGGTAAGTTCTTCTGCCATATTTATTCCTTTTAGGCTTATTTGGTGTTTGAGTCAAGTTAACACGAGGAGCGGACCGTTTGGCTAGCGCCTGCTCGTGCTTGGCTCAATACTATGTTCCAACGAACACACTATTAAGACAATACTTTTTATCACCACACGGGTCCTAGAAAGCCCGTATGGCTGTTGCAACTGATAGCATTAATTCATATATTACGTGCCCATGCCTGGCACACGATGCAGGGTTATGTAGTGCCCCTGAACATATTTAATTTCTATGACGCATCCATGCCTACACTTGCATGGTTCTCACTGATTTATTTGGTCACCCACAGCAGGTGTAAGCCATCGCTTGCTTTATAGACGCTTCGGCCGCCGTCTCGATGCACACCTACCGCAGTAGAATGCTCATCACATACGCCGAAGGCGCAAATGTCCGTTCGAAGCATCAGCTCGAGGACCCAGTCGAATGACCAGGTCATAAATGGAGTGCCAATCACCTACACATGTTTTCGAATTTAATCTACTAACGTATCAGTGCGGAATTGAATACAGCTCCATACAGAGCATCAGAGATGCGCTGTAACAACTGTATATGTAAATCTAAGGGCAAAGCCCTAATGTTAGAACCAAAGAGCGTATTTGCCATTTAAAATGGCCTCAATGGTCTTGGCTGGAGTGATAGCATCCTTAGTACCATCATCTACAATCTGGTAGCTAGGAATAGTGTCATCATTGAATGCCTGACGACATATAAATGTCAAGATGTCCTCACGAACAAGCTGTGCCAATGCATCACGGTAACCGTCCATAATCACATCCATGTCATTAAGATGACCGAAGTAACCATCATGGTCAACAAGGACCTCAACGCCACGAGCCATACAATAACGAGTAACTAAACGCGTAAGATAGGCATCTACAGCCTGTATAATACGTGGAGTAGCAGCACTTGAATTGTCAACATCAGGTACTAAACTACTATGAGTAAGAGAGTGAACTCTATCTCTGTGGTCTACCCATCTAACAACAGTCTCATGAGACATCATGTTAATAACTGAACACTCTACGCCGTCTGGCATAACCCAGTCCAACGTGTGACCTGGCATCTCTTTAGCATAGCCTTCCATATTGGCTTGAGTCTCAAGCATTACAGGAACTAAAGCGTCCATAGTGCGCTTATAAGCAACCCACACTGGCTAAGTGTCATCTCTAGCGTAGCCCGCAAGAGCAGCAGTGTCCATCAATGGAACTTGCTTATGACTAGACCCACGACGAGTAATAGTACCGTCGTCCTCAACAACCAGTTTGCTACCAAACATAATTGTCATATACCCTGCTCCATAACCCTTGGTCATCAACGCTGACTTAGAGTTAATACGTGTCCACACAGTCACTGACAGCTTGGAGTTCATACCATTAGCAAGACTCAAATACAAGTCTGTTCTGATATTACGAGAAGTAATACCTGTATGGTTTAACAAACTAGGACATAGCGTACCAATACCAAATAGTGATGGTCCCTGTGTCTGCGCATCTGCCTCACCAGCGTACCCTGTAGGTACATCTGGATTATCATAAATACCAAACTCACGAGTAGCAATACCCTCTTCACGCCATTGCTTTTGGTTCACTCTGAATGCATTCAACGCCTCCTTTTCAGTTGGCTTAATACCATCAATTTTGAACCCTGCTTTATCCACAATAATTATCATCAAGTATCTACGAGCTTTAGGTGTAAGCACACGCATATTTGCAAACTCTACGAACTCATGACTAGCACTATCTGGTAATCCAAAGCCTTTCCAGTACCCACGAGCAACACCATCAGTACCTACTTCACCGTAGAACAAATTACCATTCTCCATGATGGCACCATGCTCCTTCTTGTACTGCTTCCAAGTGTCAGCTCTCCAACCATCAAGTACTACTTCACTTGGGTCTTGACCCTCTCCACGAGTGTCAAACTGCACAATAGTCTTAAGATCTGCCTGACTAAAGTCATCAACAAACTTACGTGGAATAGACTCCCAGTACTCAACAACATCTGCAAGTGGTTCAACACTCTGAACATAAGGAGCGTTGTGTCTCTTAACAATACTCTTCTCCTTCTTACCTTGTTGAATAAGCTTAGGGAAGCGCTTATTAGTTAGACCTGCTGCAGCCTTCATCAAGTCCTTATCTTCCTTAGACATAACTACTTCAAACACACTCTCGTTGTGTCCTTCTTTAGTCTTCACCATGTTCACGTTGATGTACTTAGAAGTCTTCATGATTTCAATCATGTTCATAGCCTTCTCTTTAAACAATGGACTGTCAATAACGCCCATAGCACGAGCTACACTCTTAACCAACGCGTTAATAATAACTACGTCCTTCTTACCTACTACCCATGTATTTACACATGAAGTAAAGACCTTCTTCAAGACCTTCTTACTACTACCATCTAACACATCCTGATATGTATTAATAGCAATCTCATGTAGCATTACACGCTCATAGATATTCCACGCTGCGAACAGCTTACGGTACTCAGCTTGTTCCTCATCGCTGGCAATCAACCCATCGTCTTTTAGACTTTGACGAGCATTAGCTTCAGTCATACCTTTAGCACCCATACTCTTAAGCATGTCCTTAAGACCTTGACCATGTAGCTCACTTGGGTTCTCTGGAATAACTGGAGTCTTAACACCATACTTATAACCATCAGCAATAAGCATATTCCAATACTTGTACATGTTCTCTTGGCTCATCATAATACGAGCTTCAAGTGAAGCAACAAAACCCTTAGCATCAACACGCTCGTTAACAAAACTACTAACAGCTTTCTTCAACAGCTTAGAGCTATTTAAGTCTTCAACCTCAATGGCTTTAACCATTGCCTTACCGTTGCTCATTAGGGCTGCAACTGTGTCCCATGTATTTACTTTTCTCATTTGATGTTTCCTCATGCAGGGAGAGATCAAGTCTCTCGCAACTGCTGAACAAGACACACCTAAGTGTGTCTAATCAGAAGTCTTACTTACTACCAAATGGTAAGTTCAATGTCCAAGTCTTTAAATGCTTTGATAACCCTATACATAGAGCCTTGCATTGTGTCCATGTAATGATCACCACACCAGTTAGTATTCTTATTAACAACGCTGTCATCAGCATTGTAAGCACTGATAGTCAAGTAGCTAACCTCATTGAATAACTGACAGTACATGTCATCTTTACATTCAATCTTTTGATACTCACATAGAACTGCATCAGCCTCATTTAGTGTCATAGCCTCACCAGCCATTGTTATTGCATAATTCACAGCCATTACTTCCCCTTTACTTCTAGTAGTTGGTTCAACGCATTCCAATACGCTACCCACTCGCTTGTTACACCATTAGGATTGGCAAACAACCAAGCCTTGAATACCTTGTATTTAGTACTATTCATGTTCATCTGTAGACTCCTCTTCAAACTGGTACCCAGTTACTGCTAAGTAGATACTCATAACCAACCAGAAGCCAATACCTGATGCAATGCCAACTATCCACCCAAACGAGTAAATAAACACACACAGAGCAAGTATAGGCATACCACCAATTACCAGTTGTTCCATAGTCACGTCTAGCATTTCTAATAGCTTCTTCATATTACTCACCTTCCTCTCTCATGAACTCTTGGATATTCATCCAATCATGGTCATCCTGACTGTCTACATTAGTGTAGAAATGTGTAAGAGAGTCAAAGCTTTGAGTGACCTCACCATCAACCATAACTAGACGAACTCTAGCCATTGTAGAAAGAACCACACGATGTCCTTTAAATGACTCACTTAGTACCTTCATTGTTGCAGTAATATCACCTGCTGTTACGAATAGATTAATAGGGTCTTTAGCCCATACGTTTTCAGTGTTGTTTTCCACTGTAATATTCCACGCTCTTCTCATGATGTTTCCTTGTATAAATGGGACTTACGTATCGAGTACTGCCAGGTGTGTAGATGTTCAATTAAACTGTACATAATGATCAATTAATTTGATAAGCATGTGTAAGTCTTGTTGAAGTGTGTGTGGACTAACATGGTAAAAGGTTTAGGTTGTTGCCTATTATGCTCTTAGCATCTACGGAGTAGGTTGTTAGTCTTGAACTGTTCTAGTGTGCTAGAGGAGGAGAGAGAGTGTAGAGAAAAGCGTAGCAAGTACTGCTTAGCCCCCTATTTTAGGGACTTTGCAGCCATACAAGCCGACCTACTAAGCTGGCTCTAACTATAGCTAAAACTTATACTACACCCACATTTCTCAATACTAACCACTCACTAGAAGCCAGCCACATAAACATACAGTTTTACTGCATATCTATGGTTCAGGTACAAAAACGTTCAGTTTTATTGAATGTTATTGGTTCAGAGACACATACCCACATGCATTTGCTTACATATATATAGGCTTCAGTCTCCTTGGCAACCTCTGGCTTCAAGAATAGCTCGAACAAATACCCGACCAACCACACGAGATGATCAGGAAAACTGAATGAACAAACAAACAGCTTGATAATGACTACCCCAATTAAGGGATAGGCACTACAAGACGTTTAGTACTTTAGAGCCTTACGACATGCATCAGAGATAGCTACTTCATCAAGACGATTAAGAGCCTTGTGAGCATCCTTGGTTATCTTAGCAACCTCCTTAGAGCCAACTACAGTAACAAACCAATAAGAGCCCTTCCAAGCAAACTTACCAAACAGACCAAGAACAGAGAAGATATTAGTAAAGAAACGCATTACTTCACCTCCACGAACTTAGCAACACGCTTAGCCTCATCAGCCTTATCCATCAACTTAATGACAGACTTAGACATATTCAACGAGTTAGCCACCTTGCGAGCAATAGACAAGCCAAACACTGACTCCATAGTGACATCCTCTTTCTTGTGAGACTTCTTGCGGAACGGAGTAGCATCAGCGTGTATGCGTTTGAAACGGGAAGCCAACTCATCAGAGACAGCAGACTTCACGAACATCCCAGACAACGCAACAGAAGACCACACGTCATGAGGCAAGTCAACCCACATACTATCAACAGTAATACGAAGAACACCAGCTTTACTCAACTTACACTCAGTAGAGAAAACAGAAACAGATGCGACCAAGTCATCAAAAGTCGAAGTTATAACATTGTTCATAGGAAAACCTTAACTGCTGCCATGTTTCAGAGGACAGGTCAGTTTGAACTGGGAAGAACTACAGAAGTAGAACTCCACCACAGTACCACCAACAAGAGGTAGCACTAGGTAGAGACTAGAGAATACGGTAAGAAACAGGAGCAAAGCCATTGACCACGAAGACAATGGAAGCCCACTGAGAAGGGTCAGCATACAGAGCGACAGAGCCATCAGCATAGAGGACAGCCAACACTACACACACTCACGATACAGAGACACGACCACATCAACCAGGCACACAGCCATAACGAAGTCAATGACAGCGAAAGAGAGAGCAGCGTTCATAGTAGGCGCGATGTACACCATAGTAGAGAAGCCAACGATAGCAACGATGAGGAGAGCAACAAGAGCAAGGTAAAAGAAACGCATAGGTAGAGCCTTATAGGTAGGACTTACAGCTCAAGGCCAGCCAGAGAAATGGGTCCCATATGAAACATCCCGGGGGGTAGTCGCACAGGCATGGGTATCCACACTCTATACTGCCTCTTGACTAAATTTTCATATTTCTACAAAAACACTTTCTCCCTCTAGTAAAAATAATTTATATGCATACACAGCCACCAGGGAAGCTCTGTGCTTGCTCTTCTTGGTTCAAGAGTACAAATGCTTAAGATGGGTGTGTGCTGTCTTCTGAGAGGGCATATTGGTGGTTGTTTATCTGTGCTATACTTATGTAATTAAAACTAATATAAGAGGTATGATTATGGGACAGAATAGTTATTTTGGAGGTCCTGTTCAGCAGGCTCCTAATATGGCACAAGCAGATAAGCAGGCTGCTGAGTTAGAGATGTTGCGTCAGATGTATGGTCCTCAAGGGCAGGCAAGTGATGACTTCGCTTATGGTGCTGAAGCTTTTAATAAAGCTAACAATATGCCTAATCCTACTCGTGGTATGAGTCCGTTGCAAATGGAACTTGCTCGTAGTCAACAAGCTATGCGTGGTGTAAGTGATAACCGTCAGAGTAAGTATATTCCTAGTGATCTCGAAAGAGCTGCTGTTGTTATGCAAAATCAAGACAACTTTGATTTAGATTATGCAATCGATGGAGAGTGGGACCCGGGCACATTTGCTGCTCCTCCTTTGTCTGAGCGTGGACTAAGAGTTGAGAAGAACCAGGCGTCTTTGGCTCGTGGCCAAAGTGAACTATTTAACCTAGACGCGTACAAGTAGGGACTGTTATGGCAGCGCGCAAGTCAGTACAGAGTTATTTTAATCAGCCAATTGATATGCCAGGCATTGGTCAGGTTTGGCCAGAGCAGGTTTCTTCTCAAATGGAAGACTCTGTTGGGCAAGGTATTATTGACCCTCGAGACTTTAGAGATGATGGTACGCAGAGTAGAATTCAAGGTAGTAACCGTGGAAGCACTGGTCAACTTCAGGGTAGTACTTTTGCACAGACCGGTTACAATCGCATGTTGAACCCTAATGCTCAGCAAGTTAGAATGGAAAATATTCTTCAGAGCTTCAAGTCTGGTGGTCAAGCACCTAAGGCTAAGGCTCCAATGCCAGTCAGTTCTTTTGCTAAGCAGCATGTTGCGCAGATTCAACCTAAGAAATATAATCCTAACTTCCCAGGCCTATGGAATGATGAAGATCAGAATGCTTTCTACGAGAATGCTTACAATAATGGGCTGTACCCAGAGGATGGTCTTATTGACAGAGAGTATATTCAAAATCCTACTAACGATCAGATTAAAGAAGCATGGACTGAAGAGAACCGTCCTTACTAGACTATAGAATATTTCAATGTATAAAAGGTTTTAATTATGGCACAAACAGTTAGCGAATACTTCCCAGATGGGTTGCCTCCTGCTACGTCTCTTCCTCAGATTACAGTTACTCAGCGTAGAGCCATGAAGAAAGCAGGCACGTACACCGAGCCAGCTAAAACAGACGCAGACAAAGAGTTCGATTTGTTATTTACACGTGACTTCATGCATAGCGAAAAAGACGAGATTGCTATGTTGGCTAGAATAGCAGACGAAGAAAAGCCTAAGGACAAATTCTAAAACACATCAAGGTTATGTTATACTTTTTCAAAACAAAAGGAATAGTATGGCTACCAAAGAAGAGTTAGACTTAGAGAAAAAGATTCAAGAGAAGGGATTAAATGCTCCCCGACTTACCCCCGCACTTATTGACGATGTTATTGTCAATGCTGAGTACCATCGTTTTCCTGGTACTACTACTATGGTCTGTCGTATTGGACTTCGAAACGGGTTCTCGGTTATCGGAACCTCATCATCAGCTTCCGTCGCAAACTTCAACGAAGAGATCGGTAAGGAAGTGGCTTACACAAATGCTCGCGAAAAGATTTGGGCTCTTGAAGGTTACTTACTTGTGGAGAAACTCAATGGAGGCTGTTAGAGACAGACTTCTTGATGAAGTCACAGACCTCGAGTTAAAGCTAGATAGACTCACTTCGTTTTTAGACCAGGAAGAAACTCTTGAGCTAGTTGGTGATTACCAGCATAGTTTGCTCATGGCTCAGAAGCATACGATGAACGAGTATAAGAAAATACTCGAGATGCGTATCAAGGACATCGAGGAGAAACTTTGACATTAGTAGAACTAAAAGACTCTGTACCAAAGCAGAAAGCTAAGTTTATGAACCAAGAGATTGTTGATATGATCAACAGTATTGAAGATAGATGTGACTTCGAGGGTGAGTTCGAAAAGCAGGTGATTAGCTACGCGTCAATCTTGCTTGATGGTCGCTACAAAGTTACTGACTATATCAAAGCTGTAGAGTTCTGTTCACATTATCTTAATGGTTCAGAACAAGCAGACTCTTACATGAAGACATTCCCAGAGCGAGTTAAACGTAGAGTACTTGAAGGCAAGAGCCAGTATGCAACAGGCGCTCCTTCTATGTACTTCAAAGGTCAATTAGTCCAGGGCATTCTTGCTCAGGCTCAATTACCAATCAGACTTATGCATCACCACAAGAAGCATGACGCCATAGAAAAACTTTATGGTCTTATGACATCTGTTACAAGTACTGACAGAATTCAGATGGAGTCTGCAGACAAACTACTTGGTCATCTTGCAGATCCTGAAACACAAAAAGTTGAACTTGAGGTTGAGATGCGTAAAGACGAGGGTGCCATTGCACTTGAGTCAAAACTGCTCGAGCTTGCAACTGCCCAGCAGGCATTGTTCATATCAGGTCAGAATGTAAAGACTCTTCAGAAGATTGCATTCAAAGATGACGAAGAGGTCATCGATGCTGACATTGACGAACTTAGCCCGACCAACGGGAGCCCGTCTGCGCCCCCAGCGCAAGACGGGGAAGGCTAATGTCATCTCCTCTTTTTTCCCAACTCAAACAGAAGATGACCTCATTCCTCTATGGCATCCTTTTTTACCTAAAAGCTTTTACCTTGACAGTGAGTGGAGCCTTCTCATCGAGAAGGAATTAAGATCAGGACCTGACGGTCTTGAATATAAAACTATGGTTCAGCGTCCTGTAGAGTCCCCCTATGCGGAGATTCTTAGAGCGATGAAAAAAGGAGACTATTATGTCAATAAGCAAAAACGGTCATAAGTATTATAGAGGTCATATAATTGGTGACCCAGAAGACAAGTTTGTAGAAATAAAAATGTACACCAGTCTTGGTGGAGTTAGATTTGATGTCATTGAAAACATGGATGATGAGCACTCTAAAAAAGAACGCTACTGGTACATGCATATATTTGCAGCCCAGCTAGACGACAAGAACGGCAAAGTCGTTCCTATGCCAGCAGAGTAACATGGCTGATGTAGCAGATATGTATGACTCAGTAGTCGACAAACTCTTACGAGATGTCGATTACAGTTTCCCTGGCTTCGTACCATCAGTAGAGACATTCGCGTTCTTCAACTTCATCCAACTGGTGAATGGTGGACGTACTGAGAACTCTAACCCATTGGTTCACTACAAGATGATCGATAACTTGTTCCACTCTAAGTCAGAGAAGCATGCCATCATGTCTCATCGTGGTATTGCAAAGTCAATGATCTTCGGTGTTTATCTTCCACTGTACATTGCAGTAACGGGCAAGATGCCGGGATTTGGCTTCGTGAACTACGTTATTTACGTAGCTGACTCCATGGAAAATAATGTTCGAACCACAATGAATACAGCTCGTGACCTATATGAGTCATCTGACTTTCTTCAAGACAAGTTCGAATCATCAAAATTTACAGACACACGTATGACGTTGGTCAGAAAGCAAGAACATGGAAAATCTCTGGCCGTTTCACAGCGTAGATTTTATATGGCCGGTTATGGTGCAAGCACTGGTGTACGTGGTACTCGTAAAGGTACTGACAGACCACAGATGGCTCTCATTGATGATCTTATCAAGTCCAATAGTGATGCTCGTTCTGAGGCTATTCTAAAGTCCATACGTGAGACAGTGTATTCAGACGTTATGAATGCATTGCACCCATCACAGAGACGTATCATCTGGACCGGTACTCCGTTTAACCAGAATGATCCACTCTACATGGCAATTGACTCAGGTGTATGGACACCATCTGTCTATCCTGTGGCTCAAGATATAAGTGTTGACCTCAAAGAGGCTGACTTCAAAGGCTCATGGCCTGATAGATTTACATATGAAGCAGTCATGAACAACTACCGTGACTCAATCGGTGATGAGTCCATTGAAGAATTTATGCAGGAGATGATGTTGAGGATTTCAAGTGAAGAGAACAGACTAATTGCAGATAGCTCTGTCGTATGGTTCAATCGTGACCAAGTTTTGGCAAACAAAGAGCAATATAACTGGTACATTACTACTGACCTCGCTACATCTAAAGCCAGCACTGCTGACTATGCTGTAATCTTGGTTTGGGCTATCAATCACAGAGGTGACCACATGTTAGTTGATGGTCAAGCTAAACGTGGCGACCCTAATGATCATATTGAAGATTTATTCAGACTATGTTCTGCATATACTCCATTGTCAGTTGGTATTGAGGTGTCAGGTCAGCAGAGTACTTTTGTTTCCATGCTAAAAAACAAGATGGTCCAAGAAAACAGATATTTCAATGTCTATGAGCAAACACCTGGAAAACCAGGCATCAGAACTCCTCATGGAAAGAACAAATATACAAACTTCCTCGGAATATTGCATTTGTTTTCGAATAAGAAGATCTGGTTCCCTAACGAGATGAAGAATGAGTTCTTAATTCAAGAAGCTCTCAATGAACTACGTGGTGTAAGTAAAACTAATACAGGTAAACGTATTGGTTCAGCTAAGCATGATGACGTCATTGACTGTATGGCTCAGCTACAGCATCTAAATATTATTCCCCCAGACGAGACTATGAAATTCGCTCCGAACGCCGACACAGGCGTATATGAGCTTATAGAAATAGACCCAATGGAAGATAGTGGGAGTTCGTACGTCTTTTAAGTGTGCTATACTTTTGCCATGAATAAAGTTCTAAATAACAACAACAAAAACAAGGACATAAGATGGTAACAGCACTTCCACTACAACCAGGACGATTAAATTTAGGTCAAGGCGCAGCTATGAGCGGCGTGAACATTGTACACTGTAATGCAGATGGTTCGATTGAACTAGAATGGGCTAATGAAAAAGTTACTCCAAAAAAAGAGACATATAAAATGGTTGCTGGTGAAGATGTATTCACTTATGAGGCCAAAACTGTTAAAGTTGTTACTGGCGAATTTACTATGGCTCGCGCATAAGGCTTACCCATGAAAAGAAAAGTAACAAAAAAAGAGTTACTCTCTATCATTAAAGACCTTGACAACAGAACCAAATCATGGTCTGATGAGCAGCGTGACCGTTGTATCAACAACGCTTTTGCAGAGATGTCAACTATACAACCACTCTTTACGTCTGAATTGTCAGTAGAACTCAAAGACTATTATGACACTGGTGAAACAAAGTTCCAGATGAACATTAAAGAAGATGTAACAAGCATCTATGACATGTTCTTGGTGCAAGAGACATCTGACTACGATGATCTTCATGATGAGCACTTGGTTCGTGATGAGAACCTAATCTATAGAAATCCACGTAACGTAGACAGCATAAATGTTGACCTCGACATGGACACAGAGACTAGAATGTTCAGCAGATCTGTTGTGAAGTTCTTCTTCGTACCTACAGCTAATTTCAAAACTCTATACATGTCAAGCAACGTAATGATTGCTCTTGAAGCAGCATTAGGTGTCGTTGCGTATGACATGGTTAATGACGTCGAAAGAAGCTCTCAGAAGCGCGCTGCAATGTCAAGACTTGTTGGTGCAGTACAGCACTTCTACCCTGATGACTTCGGAGAGCCATTTAAACCAAGCCTGTTTCCTCGAGGTGTATGATGAAGCCTTACCCTAACTCAAATACTAACGACATAGCGATACGTCGTCACTCAGAACAACCTGATGGTCGTCTCGTAGGTATTGACCAAGATAATGCTCTGTGGATGGACAATGAGATCTACACAAAGCTTGGTTCAGTAGCAGAGATGCTCACACTAAAAGATGGCTTCACAGTAGTCTCTGATGATAGTGTTAAAATTGGGTACAGAGTAGAAATGCAAGATGACACAGCATTCAATAGGTTCATGTATTACATGGAGCTGTATGGACTACTTGCACGAGAAGCAGATGAAGTTCCAATGACTGATGACTACATAGATGCCCTACTCGACATGGTAAATCTCGATAGAGAAACTTTTGACCAAATACCACTCATAGACAACTACTTGTCAAAGCTTGGTATTACAACTGAGTACCCTATACAGAGTGAAATCATGCATATGACTCAATTCATAGAATTAGCATACAAACCACTATTTACAAAAAAAGGCAACCACCATGCATAGAAAAAAAACTAATCCTATAGACTCACACGAAGTTCAAGGTCCATTATATTCATTCATTGAAAATGTGAACCTTATTGCAGAGAAAGTTCGTGAAGCAGATCGAACCATATTGGGTGAATACGAATACGTAATTACACAAGCATACAAGTGGGCTGTACTTCCTCCAGGCATTAATTGGGACCAATACCCAGATGAGGCTAACCATCACGGTAAGTTATCTTCATATGCATATGCATTGAAGTCTGAGCTAAGTGCAACAGATGCTGCTAAGTCTGCCTCTTCTATCACTGGGTTAAGAGCAACTATAGGCCTATTCCCTACAGGTTCTCCTATTACTCAACCAGAAGTAGCAACTACAATAGACCCTATTGATGGCAGTGTAGTTCTTGGGTTTACATTCCCAGAGAACATTGGTAAAACCGGTGCACAAGGTCTTCGTGGTAAGGCTTCTAAAATCATAGGCACTGACACGCTGTTAAACATACAGGCCAAGGATGTGAATGCATTTGACTTAGGTTCTGTGTTCATAACATCTGATGCTGTTCCTGGTGAGTGTGACATTGGTGACGGTTATCAATTGCAAGAAGATGCTGCTGGAGTAAGAGCTTGGCAAAACTTTGGTCCTATCAGAGGAGCCAAGGGAGATAGAGGCTACGCCTCAACTGTTGTTGGTTCAATGCTACATGATGATATTGTCAATATGGCTAATCCTACTATTGGTGCTATTTACATTGTGAACGAGCCAGGTCACATCTTACATGGACATGGTCTATCTCGCGTATATGATGAGAACACAAACTCATATAGCTGGATTGACGTCGGTACTATGATTGGTCCTAAAGGTGATCAAGGTGGTTCAGGAAATACAGGTAATACTGGTCCTGCGGGCCCTACTGGTCCAATTGGTAATAAGGGCGACACAGGTGACACTGGTATCTCTATGGAGCTTATGGGTCATGCTACTGAAGCTGAAATTAGATTAAAGACTGGACTTCCTGGTCACATATGGATTATCTCTGAGCTTAACGCTGCAAATGATGGTCACGCTTTAGCTTGGGACCCAAGAATTAATGCTGCTGACAAATGGGTAGATAAGGGTCAATTCAAAGGAGACAAAGGTGCCGATGGTGCTAATGGTCCAGTTGGTACCGAAGGTAAGCAAGGTGTAGCTGGAGCCGCTGGAGCAGTTGGTCCAATAGGTCACCCAGGTATAGCTGGAGCTGTAGGTCCTGCTGGAGCTGGTGTCTCCATACAAGGTACTTCAACGGAAGCAGATATTTATACTAAAGCTGGTTCTGCTGGAGATATGTGGATTGGTGAAGGCGGTCCTACTGATGGTCATGGTTTTGTTTCAAATGGACAGGGAGCAGGAGCTGCTAACTGGAAAGATGTTGGAAAAATTCGTGGACCTCAAGGACCTACTGGACAGAGTGGACCACAAGGAACTGTTGGTTCATCTGGCTCTCAAGGTATTCAAGGTGTTGCTGGAACTGATGGTCACGATGGTGCTGTTGGTCCCATTGGTAATACTGGTGTCGCTGGACCTCGTGGTAATACTGGTAAAGATGGAATTCAGGGCCCGATAGGCCCTGAAGGTCACAAAGGTCTTACTGGTCTTGCTGGCAATGACGGTATTTCAATGCAGTTAATGGGACGTGACGTTGAGTCTGTTATTAGAACAAAAGTTGGTCAACCTGGTCAAATGTGGATCATTGCTGATAAGTCAGATCCTCAAGATGGCCATGCTCTTGCGTGGGACCCTCGTGTAACTGGTGCAGATAAATGGGTAGATAAAGGCCAATTTAAAGGCGATAAAGGTGATGCAGGACCTAATGGAGCTATCGGACCAAATGGTCATGATGGAGCTATGGGTAATGCTGGTCCAATAGGTCATGATGGAAAAGCTGGACCTCAAGGCGTTCCTGGTGTTGCAGGTGCAGGTGTATCTGTAAAAGGTACTGACACAGAAACTGCCATTAAAGCAAAGACTGGTACAGCCGCAGGTGACATGTGGATTATCGATGGCACTGGTTCAAACAATGGGCACGGTCTAGTTTCTGACGGAGCCACTCCTACTGTATGGAAAGACGTTGGTGCCATTCGTGGTCCACAAGGTCCATCCGGCTCACAAGGTCATGAAGGTGTTCCTGGTCATATCGGACCAGACGGAATTCCTGGTGTAGCAGGTCATCCTGGTGCAGATGGAAAAGCTGGTCTACAAGGCGCACAAGGTAAGGTTGGTCCAAAAGGAGACACTGGTCACAAAGGCGATGCAGGTGTAGCTGGTCCAACTGGACTTACTGGTTCAAAAGGTTCTAAAGGTGACATGGGTATTTCTATGCAACTTATGGGTCGAGACACAGAAGCAGTAATTAGAACCAAGACTGGTCAGCCAGGTCAGATGTGGATTGTAACTACAGGCGCGCTTGCAGGTCATGCATTAGCATGGGACCCTACAGCTCCTGGCACAGACAAGTGGGTTGACAAAGGTCAGTTCAAAGGCGACAAGGGAGACACGGGTACTGCAGGTACTGCAGGTACAAATGGTTCAAGCGGAGCTACTGGCCCTGTCGGTCCTGCGTCTACTGTTCCTGGCCCTACTGGAGCTACTGGAGCTAAAGGTGCATCTGGAAAAGATGGTACTGGTGTAACTATTAAAGGTACTGCAGCAAGAGCTATCATTGAAGCAAAAACTGGAGCAGCCGGAGATATGTGGCTAATTAGCGACACTGGCGCTTCTCATGGTCACGGTCTTGTATCAGATGGTGCTGGCTCAGGTGCAGCTCATTGGACAGATGTTGGAGCAATCCAAGGTCCAAAAGGTGATGACGGAGCTAAAGGTATTCAAGGAGTCAAGGGGACAACTGGTCCACTTGGTCCAAAAGGTACAGACGGTAAGAACGGTGTTGATGGTTCAGCCGGAGCCAAAGGTGACCAAGGCCTTAAAGGTGATACAGGTTCAACTGGAAAAGCTGGTGCCGCAGGTAAAGATAGCACAGTAGCAGGACCTAAAGGAACAACTGGTGCAGTTGGAGCAAAGGGTAACCCTGGAGTTAAGGGTGATACTGGAGCAACAGGTCCTACTGGACCAGATGGCCCTCAGGGCACAAAAGGTACAAAGGGTGACACAGGTCTTACTGGAGCAAAAGGAACGCCTGGTGCTCAAGGTAGCGTTGGTCCTGCAGGTATTCAGGGTAGCGAGGGTAAAGATGGAACTGGTGTTTCTATTAAAGGTTCTGATACTCGAACCATAATTGTTGCAAAAGCAGGAAAAGCAGGCGACATGTGGATCATTACATCTACTGGAGCAGACCATGGTCATGGCCTAGTAAGTGACGGTAAAGGTTCAGGTGCTGCACATTGGGTAGACGTAGGTGCTATTCAGGGACCAACTGGTGACAAGGGAGCAACTGGTACCAAAGGTATTCAGGGACTCAAAGGAGACACTGGAGCTGCTGGAGCTAAAGGAACCAAAGGTGACGCAGGTCATATTGGTGCAACCGGACTTAAAGGTGACACTGGAGACAAGGGACCTATTGGTGTTCATGGAACTCCAGGAACAAAAGGTGACCCAGGTAAGGACGGTACGGTTGGAGTCAAAGGCCCTGCTGGTCCTATCGGTCATCAAGGTCCTATTGGTAAAACTGGAGCCAAAGGTACTACTGGAGCTGCAGGTAAAATTGGTGTCACTGGTGCACAGGGTACTCCTGGTGCAAAAGGAGATCAAGGCGTAGTTGGACCAAAGGGACCTCAAGGAACAGATGGAGTCGATGGTGCTGGTGTTCAGATCAAAGGGTCTGAAACTAAAGCTCATATCTTTGCTAAGTCAGGAAAAGTTGGTGACCTATGGATCATCACAGATGTTGGTTCAGAACTAGGTCATGGACTCGTGTCTGATGGAAAAGGTTCTGGTTCTGCCCACTGGACTGATGTCGGAAATGTACAAGGTCCAAAGGGAGATACAGGAACTGCAGGAGCTAAAGGCGCGCAAGGTGTCAAAGGTGATGATGGTTCAGATGGTGCAAAAGGTGCTACTGGCGCTGTTGGTCCTAAAGGTACTACCGGAGACAAAGGTGATAGAGGTCTTCCTGGCTCTAATGGTAAAGACGGTGCGGATGGAGTAGACGCTAATGCTATGGTTCATAAAGGATCAACTGTGCCATCGAACTCACTTGGTGCTGATGGAGACATATACTTCAAGTACCCAGGTCTTGTATCAACTACTGTAACCAGCAACCTAAAGGTTCTTAATGCTGGCGGAATGTTCTATACTGAAGCCATACCAAATGTTGCACCAAAGGTAGTTGTTGTTGGCCAAGACATGATGGGAATGGTCTTTGATATTAGCTCAGTTGAGTTAGAACTAGCCTCTCCTGCAACTCAATTTCCATCTACTGTTGTAGTTGGAATTGATGGAACTGATTATACATGTCAAGTTCTAGCCTCTACAAATAAGTCTAGTATAAAAATAACACCTAGTGCTGCTCTTATTACAAAACTCAAAGAGAAGCTTGGTGCTCTAACCAATTTTACAATGTCGTTCACCTATGGAATTGTTGCTGGCTCGTATGGCGAGTACCAGAAATCTTCAGGGAAGTGGATAGATGTGACTAGCTCACCTGCTGCTGATACAGTAACATCAGTAGCTTCTGGTGATGAAAAGAGAGTATCTGAAATTGTATCTATGACTAAAGCCAAATATGATGCTCTTAAACATAAAGATACTCACAAACTTTATATAATCATAGGGTAAGGAGAATATATGCCACCATCAACTCATAAAGCTATGCTAGGAAATGTAGAAGTATCAGCCTGCTACTTAGGTTCAGTAGAGATAAACACATCTGCTCTTGGTACCATTGTAGTATGTGCAAAGGACTCGGTAGCCCCTGTCGTACATAAGTTCTTAGCCATTGCAACAGCTACTTCTAAGCCTACATTCACTTCCAGGAACGGAATAGTACAAGTAGAAGACATTGGTTCCGGCAAGTTTAAAGTTTCATCTAACGATGGTATTACTGAAATTAGAGTTCGAGGCAGAGTCGTAACTGAATGGGAACAGCACGACAGTGATTCACTTACTACTGTACAAGACATGTTACACGGCGAAACAAATCTCACTAAATTCACTACTGTTGGAACTCGTATATTTAAAAATGCTACATCTGCTGAAAGTATGTTTTCAACATGTAGAAAACTCACGCATATTGATATATCTAATGTTGACACATCAAGAATTAGTAATATGGATTACATGTTCAGCGATAACTTGGTTCTAACATCATTGAACTTATCCGGTATTAATACTAGCCTAGTTGAGAACATGAGCTACATGTTCAAAGGGTGTGAGTCTCTTGAGGCTGTCGATGTGTCTTCTTTTGATACGTCAAATGTAACCAATATGGAATACATGTTTCTTCAGGCTAAGAAAATTAAAACTCTTGATGTTAGTGGCTGGAACCTTGATAGATTAGAAATAGCTACTGGACTGTTCTACTCTTTAGAGATGTTGACTTCTTTAGATGTTTCTAAATTTACTCTCCCTAAAGTTACTAAAGCTGAAAAAATGTTCTTCGGGTGTAAGTTAGTGCCTGTGATAGACACCTCAAAATTCTCTCTTGCCAACGCTACTACTATGAAAGATATGTTCAGCTCCTGTCACGCACTCACTACGTTGGATGTATCAAATTTTAAAACTCAAAATGTATTAGACACTAGCGGTATGTTCTCTAACCTAAAAGTAAAAAGTTTAGATCTTAGCGGCTGGGACACAGGTTCATTAAATGATACTCACAGCATGTTTAATAGGTGTTCAGAATTAACATCACTTCCTGGTATAGACAAATTTAATATGTCTAATGTGACAGACATTAGAAGTATGTTTTTTTCCTTAGGGAAACTGCCTTCCATTGATGTATCTTCATGGAACACAGGAAACGTCACTGATATGTCTAGTATTTTTCAAAGTTGTTCTTTATTAACTAACCTCGATGTGAGTGGTTGGGATGTGAGCAAAGTAAGAACTGCCGACAGTGCGTTCGGCGGTCTTATTAATATTCTTGCTATTGACACATCAAATTTCGTAATGCCTTTAGTTACTCGTATTGATGGTATGTTCTCAAGCTGTAAAAAGATTACAAGTATAGATTTTTCAAAGTTGAATTCACAATCTCTACTCACTACAGACCTGTTGTTCTCTGGATGTGAAAAACTTAGTAGTGTTAAGCTTTCTGGTCTAAACTTATCTAAGGCCACAAGTATTTATAGAACCTTTGATATGTGTGACAGATTGTTATGTATAGACAAACTAAACACAATTTCATCATCATTGTCTAATAGAGATAGATTATTTAAAGACTGTCGACTACTGTCAGCTCCAAACGCTACAGAACAAGCATCGTTGGCTTCTGCGACTGGTCTTAATTACACTAATCCAAACCCTTGTCCAGCACCTGTTCCGAAGACGTATAAGACTACAGGAAACGCAACAATCACTGTTGGTGTAGACATCGCTGCAGGCGATGCTACATTCCTTCTAATTGGAGGATCTGGTGGTGGTGGTGGTGGAGGCGGCTCTGCTAAACGAAGTGGAAACTTTGGTGATGGTGGTAAAGGTGGTAAGGCTGGAAAAGTCGGAACCATGCTAAAGACTGACCCTACCAAACCTGTTACACTTGTAAATGGGGACATGTTAGTTCTTTCTGCAGGTGGTAGAGGAACTGGTGGACATGCAGGCGGAGGAGCTTCTGGTGCAGGTTGTCCTGAGAAGGGTAGAGATGGTGGTAATGGCCGCAATGGTGGAGACACGCAAATTGCTGGGGTAGTAACCCTTAATGCGGCAGGAGGAAACGGCGGTAAAGGCGGCAAAGGTGGAACTATAAGCGGCAGTAGTCATAATGGCGAAAACGGAGAAAATGCTCCTTCTACCCCTAATGAGTATAAAGAAACAAGCAGAGGCTTCAGTGCACAAGACGCTAAAAGCTTAAGCCATTCAGCTTCTCAGCCAGGCACACCAGGTAAAGCTGGTACTGGTTATCCTAAGTACACCTCAGGTGGAGGTGGTGGTGGAGCCCCAGGAGACAAAGGCACTGGAGGCGGATGTGGACATACTGGCTCTGGTGGTGATGGCGGAAAGGGCTGTGGCGGACTCGTAAAGATAGTTGTCGCATAACTTAGTGGTATAATCCACTATTAACAATAATAACAAAAAGGAATACATTATGAGATTTGGATTAAGATTTGGTCTGGCAGGAGGTGGGGCATCAGCTTCTCTTGGTTCAGCAACAGTTACCCCTAGAGTAACTATCGTTAATACGGGCGCATCTGCGTCTGTCTCGGTAGCCCTACAGCTATCAACTGGTTCAACCATAACCAATGTATCTACTAATGCATCCTGGGCCTCTGTGACGTCTGGTACGTCAACTCCTATACTTGTTACACTTTCACCATCAACAGCTAACGCAGGTATTGGCTCATTTAACATACTGGTTACTGGTACTGATGCTAAAGGTGCTATCATTACACAAACAATACCAGTCAGCTATATGGTTAAAGACACTTCTAAATCACATGTTTTAGACCACGGACTACACGTTATTAACAATGGCGTTATGGTAACAAATTAAAAAGGAAACAAAATGGCAACACCAACAGATATTCAATTTATAGACGCTCTTAAAGAAGCAGATAAAGTAGCCTTTATCAAGACTATCATCGATCCAGGTAAAGACGGTAAAGATGGTAAAGATGGCGCAGTAGGCCCCAAAGGAGCTGATAGTACAGTTGCAGGTCCTGCAGGAACTATCGGTAAAGATGGACGAAGTATATACGTACTAAGTTCAGCATCAGAGCAGAATGCTGTTACATCTAAGAATGTTGATGCAATCTTCGTTATCGGTGCAGACTATGGCTCTAACAAGAAGTGGGACGTACTTGAG